>BHFT01014447.1:0-39983 GCA_004320025.1 Laticauda laticaudata | reverse complement strand
ATAGTAGAAATTGCTTTCCTACCTAGATAGGACTACACCCCACCCTTGACACCTCTGAGAACCCCCTGACCTCCCTTCAAGTAATTACTGCTCCTTTACCATTGGAGAACCTAGTCTACACCAAAAATCTTCCTATCTGTATGGCTTGCGCAGACACAGTTTCACAAAGTACAGACACTGCTCTAAGGGCCCGTCATACTGGCTTCAACTAGATGAAGCACACACGCGGAGAAAAGGACAAATCGACTAGCTTTGCATCTTTAGGAACAATTGGGACCACATTTACTAACCTGCCTACGTTCGCCCAGCACTGCCGCAAAATACATCCCCAACAAACAATCCAAAAACAAACTGAGGCAGGGTGAGGGGAAACACAAATAATAAAAAAGGAAGATGAACCACCCAATAACATGACAAAAGACAAACACAAATCCAAATTTAAACCCCGGTAAGACTAAAAAGAGCCTCCCCATAGACGACCTCCGAGAAGAGAACCGGTAGCTGGGAAGCGAGGGCGAGGCCTTACAGGAAGGAGACAGTCAAGGCCCAACTTCGAACCAACCCGAACAGACCATGGAGGTAGCGATGGAGCCACGTCAACGCAGCCGCGAGAGACCGGGCCGAAGCGGCACACCGCGCCCTCGACTCACCCTTCAAGGAGGTTCCATGGAGAAAGACGCGGAGAAAAGGCGATCCTGACCGAACCGATGGAAGACCACTCTGAGACTGAGCTGCACAGGTCAAGTAGGACCCGCAAAAGCCCCACCTACCTGCGTGGCTACATTACGCACGTTGGATGAAACCAAGAGGAGAGGCTGTTGTGTATAGGAATACTCCAAATACCTAAATCCGATTGGCCGAGAAGGCCGAAATAGGATTGGCTAATAAAGTAGCATCGCAATTGGCTGCCTGACAGCGGGAAAGCTCAAAGAGCTGTCATTGGCCGTAAGCCGCGAGCAGCCGTGATTAAAAGGGCTGCCGCGGCTCCGGCAGTTCTGTTCTGTTACAAGTCACTGAGTTGTTATAATAAAGAGCTGTTTGTTGGACACGGGTCTCGTGTACCTTTCTTATCAGAACAGAACAGAGACCAAGAGGCCCAACTGTTCCATTTATAAAGAAGCTTAGTGGGAAGCTCATAAGCAAGTTATAAAAGTTCAATCTGTAAATATGAATAAATACATATTTACTTGTTCAAATTGGGTAGCTGCCCATCTTGCCTAAATCATTCTTTATCCAGCAAGCCAGGTTAGATGCATACATTTAACTCCTTTAATATAGGGATGTCACTACTGTGTAACTGCAGGTAATGCTTGGGATACATGAGAAAAGACTATTAATATTCTACACTATTCCTTCAAGAGCACTGCTAAGCTAAATGATGCAGATAGGCTGTGTTGGCCCTGCATCTGCTGTTTTGTGCAGATGTTAATTACACCCATCATATTAACTATTTCATGATTGAATAGATGGGAAAATTGAGGTAAGAACAGGACCTGAATCATGAAATAAATGATAGCTAGTATCAGCTGTTCAAGTGTTTAATTAGATTAATCTAGAATTACAGGTAATCTCTAACTAGATTTGGTTCTTTATTTCCCTAAGGCTAGAATGCCAGAAAAGCAAAGGACAAAATCTGTCCATACCCTGATTTGTAGCCAAGTTTTTAGTAATTAAATGTACAACTATTGCATTAGGATTTACTCATGGATCCATTAAAAAACATTGAGTTCATCCTCTTCTTTCTATATCTTGTTCTATACTAAATTCTGATGAAGGATTCAGAGGACTAGGCCCCACCTTTTTTCATTATATTTTACATGTTGGCAACCTTATCAATGACATATTCTTTAATTTGCAAAAATAATTATAGCCAGAGAAATGGATGCAGGAAGAGTTGCTAGAAGAACTTTCAATAATGCTAAGCCATCTGGTTGGGCATGGTAGCTACCACTGCCAGCAAAATGCTTCACCTGATTATTGAATGAGGTTCTCTTTTGTAGCATTGTTCCCTGAAGCATGTGCAAAATAATTTGCATATGTAAAATGTTCTTGCAGAAAAAAATGCAAGACTAGATTGGTTTTTGCTCTTTAGCAAGTCTAGTAAGTCAACATTGCAGCACAGTCTCAATGATTAGGTCAGTAGTACATTTAGAGTTAGAAATGTCAGCCTACCATTTCACCCCCAAACTTCAGCTAATCTTGAGATGGAGGTCTATATTTTGCAAAAATATAGGGTAAAGGGTGTGAAGAAGTGATAAATCCCAGTGTTATAACCAGCTAATATGTAAGAACATAAAAACATCCTGTTGGATCAGGTTGTAGATCCATCTGATCCAGTATTCTGTTCACACAGTGGCCAACTGTATGTATTTCAGAAGCTCATAAGCTTGCGAACAACTGTCTCCTTCCTCTGTCACTTCCCATCAATCAGTTTTTCATGCTAGCTCCCTATGATTGAGAAGGCAGTAAACAGCCATTAATGTTAATCACCATCAGTAGCCTAATCCTCTGCGAACATGTGAAGTCCCTTTTTAAAGCCATCCAAATTGGCTGCTTTTACTACAACTTTTACTTCAACTGGCAGCAAATTCTACAGTTTAAATATGTATTGTGAGAAAAAACATGTCCTTCTGGTACTTCAGAATCTCTTCGCATTTTGTTTCAATGGATAATCTTGAGTTCTTCTACATTGTGAAAGAGAGGAATAAAATTTCTTTATCTCCATATTATGTGGGCCATGCATGATTTTGTGTCATATCTTCTTTATTTTCCTTCATTCCAAATTCCTTGTGGGAAACTGCTTGGATGCCCCCCATTTAGCTTTTCTAGCTCTGGGATATTATTTTCAAGGTTCTATACCAGGGATGTCAAAGTGGCGGCCCATGGGCCGGATGCGTCACATACAGGCCACATCCACCCCAGCTCCATGAAGGGGGAAAATGTTGTGAAATGTCTAGGGGTGGGATTCAAAATTTTTAACAACAGGTTCTGTGGGCGTGGCTTAGGTGGTGGGCATGGTTTAGGTGGTCATGTGACTGGGTGGACATTGCTTGGTGGTCATTGGCTGGGTGTGGCCAACTCAATATCACTCACATCGAGGCACGCATCTCCTTACCTGGCCTCTCATGACTGTGGGGATGCTGCAACNGAAAAAAACTCCAGAGAAGTTCCTGAGACAGGAAGTCCAGTCCTGCTAAGAATGTAATAAGGGTCAATGGAGAGGCAGTTTCTGTAAGCAACACCAGAATGTTTCCTTCCTGCCTTTCTTTCAGGATTAGGCCAGTAATTTCTTCTAGCAACCGGTTCTCCAAACTGCTTAGAATGTTAACAACCGGTTCTAGTGAATAGGTACAAACCTGTAGAATCCCATCCCTGAAAATGTCACATGATGGCAACATGCTGTGGTGAGTTTGACATCTGTGTGTTCCACAAAAAAAATTGCAAACTTTTCTATGCATAGAGTCTTGACATAACCTTTATGGCATCATTACTGAAAGTTGTTGCTGTTGCCTGTCTCAATGTCTGGAGATTGAGATATGGATGAGAACAACAAGGTTCAGTTTGACCCAGGTTTTGTGTTGTAGGGCCTTCTGATTTGGGATTTACCACCTCTTATTCTGGATGAGGTTGCACTGCCCCAAACAGACTTGATGCACCTTCTGGAATCACAACTCCAACTCAAAGAGCTGATGGCAGGTTTGGCTAGGAAGACCTTTTCATAGCTGCATGTTGTTCACCAGTTGTGGTCTTTCTTCACTAGGAAACTCTGCTCTCTGTCATCTGGTTACCTTCTAAAATCTGAATGGATTACTATAACATACTCTGCATGGGGCTGCTCTAGAAAGCATTTGGAAGCTGCAGCTGGTGCAAAATGTGACAGTACAGGCAGTTATGTGCACCTGTTGAGTAGCACACACTATATGTCTGCTTCACAAGCTGTACTGGCTACCAGTGTGCTTCTGGATGCAATTCAAGGTGCTGGTAATGATGACCTATAAAGCCTTATAGAACAGGACTTGGACATTAGTTCTCCTCTTCCCAGTTATATCTACCCATCCCATTAGATCCGGCAGGAGAGACATGTTACAGTTCCCATTTACTAAGGAATGCCATTTGACATTTGACCTAGGAAGAGAAACTTTTTTGCCATGGTGCCTGCCCTTTGGAACATCATTCCCTTGGAACTTCAATTGGTACCCATCCTTTTGGCTTTTAGGAAGGAGCTGTGCCATCATGCCCGTGCGTCTGACAGTAGAGGTGAACCTTGGCAGTAGCTACGATATATTAAATGGATGTATGCTGTATATTCACAGGGTGTAATTATGTTTTACTGAATTTATATTATTATTTTAGAATAGTTTTATGCTGTTGTGCTTATTTCTTTTTACTATATTGTTATTGTTTTAATTGTTGTGACTTGCTCAGAGTCAAACTTCTGAAATGGATACTAATTTAATAAACAGATAAACAAACAAATAAAATTTCTACCTTCAATTCCCTCCATAAGGATTCTAAGCACGGAATATGGCTTTTTATAACAGCTACCCACCAGCTGACATTTCACAAAGCTGTCTACCATGATTCCAAGATTCATTTCCTGGTTGATTACTCCAATTCAAATTCCATGAATATATAGGCAGAATTTGTTTGTGCCAGCATGGATTATTTCATACTTACTTATATTGAATTGCATTTGCAATTGTGAATCCAGTTTAGAGAGGTCCTTTGTTCTGTTTTATAAAATTTTAATTAAATGTTTACAAAGAACCTAAAACTAGCACAAGCTAGAAAGCAAACAAAAAGATCAAGAAAACAAAAAATATAAATGAAAACCAAAAGAAATAGAGATAAAAAGCCTCCAATTTCTTCTACAGCAAATACAGATACAAATACAATGTTGTCTCTTATGTTATGATTACAAAAATACCTTCCCCTTTTTTCTATTATCTGCATAGTAATAGCAATAATAACCTAACCTAAAGCCCATGTCACACTGGCCAACGGATGCAAAAAGGACACAGCGGATGAGCAAAATGTTCCGTCCGTTGTTAGTTTTCGCGGTCCGTGTTTATCCGCTCTCAAAAGGGGCAAAAATTTGCATAACCGAAGTGGAATAACACGGACGGGGGGAGGACGCAGGGCGGATGGAAACGCGGATGCGGAATGGAAGCCAAGCGGATGGAAGCGGATGGGAGTGGATGGCGCAACAACAGGGCTTCCGGGGGGCCTCAGCAAAGTGGACGCGGAACGGATACAGTGGATGCAGAACGGATGAAGGCGGATGCAGAGCGGAAGCCAAGCAGATGCACAGCGGAAGCCTAACGGATGCCTGGCGTTAATTGCGGCATGCGGGGGGATGCATTGCGGCAACCCCCCCGGATATAACAGAAGCAGCTCGGAAGCAGGTCGCCATTCAGAGGAAAGACCTGCTGCCAGACACATCGACTGCCTTGCCTGTCCTGCCTGCATGTCTGCCTGCCAGCCTTGCTGCAGCCTTGCTGCCAGCCTTTCCTGCCAGCCTTGCTGCCAGCCTTCCTGCCAGCCTTGCTGCCAGCCTCCCTGCAAGCCTTGCTGCCAGCCTTCCTGCCACGCTCCCTGCAAAGCCTTGGTTCATGTCTGCCTGCCAGCCTTGGTGCCTGCATGCCTGCCAGCCTTCCTGCCAGCCTTGGTGCCTGCCTCCTGCCAGCCTTTCTGCCAGCCTTTCTGCCAGCCTTGGTTCCTGCCAGCCCCCTGCCAGCCAGCAACCCCACAACCATGCGGAAGCACAGCAAGCCTCAGCCATCTCCTGCAGCCCTGGCAATGGGACAGGCTACCATCCCCGCCCCTGGCCCTCACTCTGGTTCTGCTAGGGCTTTCTGCAGCATGGGGTCGCTCCTTCTGGGCTGGCGCTTCTGCTGCTTCTGCTTCTGGAGGAGCTGATGACAAGCACTCCAACACCAGCCACGTCCACAGCACCTGGACCCTTCACCCCTGAGACTGAGCGACCAAGAGGAGTGCCAGAGAGTCATTTTTGTTTTATAGCTTCTTCTTAATAAAGTCTATTTATGATTCATTTCTTTTTTTAAATAAAGTCTTGGTGGAAACTTTTAGAAATGGTTTAAGCCTTTGCATGCTTGTGGGATGGTTTAAGATAGCATGGGGTGGGCAGGGATACCTGAGGAATGAGCAGGGATACCTTGGGAGGGGTAATAGCTATGGGATAGGTAAACCTCCAGCGCAAGCATAGTGGGACTGTATGGTCCACCCTCCCAGGTGCCACACCTATGGCCCTTCATTATCAATCAATAATGTAATAATTATCCACACATGTCAACATAACACAAATGTTTATTAAACGCCCTGTTCATTGTAGGCCACACCAAACATACATGGCCCAATCTCACCCGTGTGATGAGACAGGCTGAAGGAAGCATCCTTAAGCATTTACCATCCTGTCTTGCCACTCCACTGCTCCAGCTGGGGAGTTGCACCAGTGTTTTAGGAGGTTGCGCTGCTTCTTTGCCTCACGTGAGGCTCTGTTGGCGCGTTTGCACATCCTCAGTGTCGCATCAGGTTTTGCCCTTGCCTCCATTCCCCAGGCTCCATGTCCCATTGCCTTGTTGAAAGCAGTCCACAAGCCTGTTCTGCAAGACTGGGTGGCAGGTGCGCATGAGATGTGCAGGATGCAGCAAGCTTCCACGATCCTCCTCAAGGTCTCTGGGGATGCTGCATGTTGGTGAGAAGTACTGGAACCTGTTGGCCAGGATGCCAAAGGCATTCTCGCACCACCCGTCTTGCCTGAACAGCCTGTAGTTGAAGATCCTCTCTTCACGGGTAAGGTATTTGGAGGTGCAGGGCTTCATGAGGTAGGTTGCGGGAGAGAAGGCATCATCCCCCATGATGAATAGGGCACACTCTTGCGTGTCATTGGGCAGTGGGTCTGGATCTGGGAAGCCACCATGAGGTTGCTTTCCAGCCTCCTTTGAGGTGACTGGCGTGTAATACTTGGGCATCTGAAGTGAGCCGTTGCCTGAAGCATCGATGTACATGAATTTGTAGTCAGCATCGACCATGGCGAAGAGGATGATGCTGAAGAAGCCCTTGTAGTTGTGATAAGTGGCCCCCGACTTGGCTGGCGCTTTGCAGGCCACGTGCTTCCCATTATGGCTCCAACGGTGTGGGGGAAGTTCCACTTCTGATACCACTGCTCTGCAACTTTTCCAGCCTTCTTCAGTGGAGGGGCACTGGAGGAGCTCCTCCTTTGTATTCTTCGATGATGCCCTGCCACACTTCTCTGACCCAAAGCTGATGGTGCTGGGTGGCACCCTCCAGCCATACTGCATGCTCCTGTAGGTGGTCCCTGAGGCCAGGTGGCGCAGAGTGAGTGCCACCTTGAGCCCAGGTTCCAGGCTGGCGGGAAGTTGGTGTTTGTCTTGGTCAAACCTGGGTGTCAGGCGCTGCACAACTTCGTCAAACATGGCTGGAGGCATACTCATGAAGTTCTGGAATGCCCGAGTGTCTTCGCTCCTGAGCTCCACCATCAGCTTGTTGTACAGTCCGTCCTTTGCTCTTCTGGCGAACATCTCTTTGGACCCAGACTTTTTTGGGGTGGCTCCTTTTCTCCCCGTAAAACAGTTGAAAGAGCCTGTAGAATGGTTTCGCACTGTTGCAGAAGGATGGCGACTGCCGAAAGGACTTTGTCCACATCCACAGTGGACATGACTGGATGCTGTGGAAGAGGAAGAGGAAGAGTCAGATGAAGTGCAGAGGTCTGCACGAGCTGGGACTGCTGGGTCTGAAAGTGAGATGCAGACGATTTGCTCCGCCTTTTTATAGGCAAGTATAGGTGTCCCTTTGCATCCTCTAAGCATCCTCTAGGCATAACTCTAGCATTCCTGTAAGACATCCTTAATATCGAGATAGCGTCCCCTCTGCGACGTTTTTGTTCCGTTTTAAACGCTTTGTTTCCGCTTGACATCCATTCTGCATCCGTTCTGCATCTGTTCCGTGTCAGTTCCGCTTCCTCGCCTGCGTCGGGCGGATGCGAGAGTTGCACGGATGTGCAGCGGATGCCTGGCGGATATAGCGATGTGTAACGGATGCGTAACGGATGCGTAGCGGATGGCGTAGCACATGCAGAACAGACGAAAACTGGATACATTTTCCGTGCGGCAAAAGTTTTTAGGCAGCCCAAAATGCTGGACGGATAGAGAGGAAGCCAAACGGGAGGCAGTGGAGTACATCGCTTAGGTTTTTTGTCCATTTTACATCCTCTTTGCATCCGTTGGTTCGGTGTGACATGGGCTTAAATCTTTTTTTTTTCATTATCCAAATTTTTTTCTAATCATCAGAACCACAAATCAAGAATGCATTTTTCCTGTTTCATGCAAGAATGTCTATAAGGAGTTTCCAGTCAGCCATAAATATTTTTCTCTGTTAAAAGAGGTTAATGTAGCCATCTCTACAAATTATATCATCTTCACTAGCCATTCTATTGTAGGGAATGTCAAAAAAATATTATTTTTTTTAGTTGTCTGTCCATTTGTCCCAAAAGACAGATCTGTGGTTTCATTTGTACTTTAATCTTTAAAAGTTTATGGATTAATACTTTTATTTTTATTTATTTATTTATTTGATTTGTCAATCACTCACAAGATAATAGGTATAAATATAAACATGAGTAAGAATACAGGAAACAGGTACGAATAAATGGGGACAATGGGACAGGTAGGCACAACTGTGCACTTATTCACACCTCTTACAGAACTCTTAGGAATGGGGTGAGGTCAATAGTGGATAGTTTAAAGTTAAAGGAGTGGGGGTTGGAGGATGTAACAAGTCAGGTAGTGCATTCCAGGCATTGAATGTATGTGTAATGTTTTTTTAAAGCTTTTTTACATCTCCACTAAACATGATAAAATATTACTTCATGTTTTTCACAATTCCACAAAGATTCAAAGTATTTTCAATCAATCAATCAGAATAGAGCTGGAAGGTACCTTGGAGGTCTTCTAGTCCAGCCCTCTGTTCAAACAGGAGACCCCAGAGGTGGTATTTAGCAGGTTCTGACCAGTTCTGCAGAAACAGTAGTGGAAATTTTGAGTAGTTCAGAGAACCGGTAAATACCACCTCTGACTGGCTCCATTCCAATCTATTCTCTGCCTCCAGAGTCCCAGCTGATCGACTGGGTCTTCTTTTGTTGCCCTGGAAGTGGAAAGCAGGTTAGTGGAGTGGGGAGGGAATGGGATTTTGCAGTAACCTTTCCCCAGGAGTGAGGAGAGAATGAAGATTTTACAGTATCCTTCTGCCATGCCCACTGAGCCACGCGCACCAAGCCATGCCCAAAGAACTGGTCGTAAAAAAAATTGAATCCCACCAATGGGAGACCCTATATCATTTCAGAGAAGTGAGTGTCCAGTCTCTTCTTAAAAACCTCCAGTAATGAAGCACCCACAAATTCTGAAGGCAAGCTGTTCCACTGGTTAACTGTCCTCACTGTTAGGAAGTTTCTCTTTAATTCCAGGTTGCTTCTTTCCTAGGTTAGTTTCCATCCATTGTTTCTTCTCCTGCCTTCTGGTGCTTTGGAAAATAAATTGATCGCCTCCTCTTTGCGGCAGCTTCTCAAACACTGGAATACTGCTATCATGTCCACCCTAGTCCTTCTTTCCTCTAGACCTACAAAACCCAAATCCTGCAACCATTCTTCATGTTTTAGTCTCCATGCCTTAGTTGCTCTTTGAACTTTTTCCAAAGTCTCAATATCTTTTTTGTAATGTGGTATTACAAAATACCAAAAACTGGATACAGTATTCCTGGTGTGGCCTTACTAAGGCTTTATAAAGTGGTACTAATACTTCACATGATTTTGATTCTATGCCTTTGTTTATACAACCAAGGGTTGTTTTAGCTTTTTTGGCTGCTGACGCATGTTTAAGTGATCATCCACTAGGACT
Source organism: Laticauda laticaudata (assembly GCA_004320025.1). Taxonomy (NCBI): domain Eukaryota; kingdom Metazoa; phylum Chordata; class Lepidosauria; order Squamata; family Elapidae; genus Laticauda; species Laticauda laticaudata. Next base: position 30,051 of record BHFT01014447.1, on the reverse strand, counting down.
CCAAGGTCCCTCTCACAGTTAGGAGACAGGTTTCACTTAATCTATACTTGTAACTTTGGTTTTTCCTGCCCAGGTTCCTTGCTTTTTTCCATATTAAATTTCATTTTGTTGGATAGAGCCCATTGTTCAAGTCTGTCAAGTTCTTTTTGGATCCTGAGCTTGTCTTCTGGGTGTTGGCTATTTCTGCCAGTTTAGTGTCATCTGCAGATTTGATTTATTCAAATTTGAATATTCAAATTTTTATTTGAATATTCAAAACTTCTATTCCCTTATCTAAGTCATTTATGAAGACATTGAAGAATACTGGGCCTAAGATAGAACATTTATATATTCTAGATACTTACTCTGGTGACAAATGCTAAATGCTAAATTCTCTTTAATGCTGGAATATAAGGTGAATTCCATTCCTTTCAATCACATATTTTCCTACAGATCCATTTATATATTATAACCAAAGTTTTATCCCATTTTTCATACATTCTTTCATTTGTTCTTCTTCTGCCTCATATTTAATATTTCAACAAAAATGTGTACACTTTAGGAATCACATATTCATCATTTGTATAAAATCCTATTTCAAACTCAGTGTCAGGGTTCCAACTGATGCCCTAATTAAATCACGAGCCTCAGGCCAAGCTTCAAAAGAAATCCAGTTATTTATTAGGAGCTTCATGTCAGCATGGACCAAATGGAGGCAACTCTGATCTCACTTAATTCACACTTTGTCTCTGTCTCTGTTTCCCCCTTCCCCCAAGATGTGTCATCAGTCACATTCCCCAACGCAGTAATTTCATGGGTTGTAGAAGTCATTCCCGCTGGCCACTGTGGGTTCCTATGGACATTGACATTGCTGGCTGGAATCTCAGATCACAACTTTCGAAATCTAATATCCTTCTACTCCATAACAATATTAAGTCTTTCATCCAAGTTGAGCAACAGGCAGCAAAAATATAATTTTAAATCCAGTAGAGCTAATCTTTCTCTTTCCTTCACATCTTGTAGCACCTTATATTTAACTCATGTTTTTTTCCCTTGTCGTACAAATTTAAATGTGTCCTTTTGTTTAAATGGTACATCATTTGTCAAAACAGGTATTGTTGAAAAACAGAAATAGCATTCTAGGTATAACATTCATTTAATCAAAGAAATTCTACCTAACAATGACAAGTGTAACTTGCACCATTTTACATATCTTTTTAAACTTCATTCCACATCTTCACATAATTATTTTAAAATTATTTTGTCATTGTTAGGTAGAATTCATGTTTGTCATCGTTATACCCAAAGATATTACTTTCTTCTTGATTTAAAAAAGCCATTTTTGTGATGAAATATTGTTTGGATTTCCAGAAGGGAGGGAGTGTAATTTAAAGGAAAAGACAACACAGTTTAGATAGTTTGTATGAGAGACACAGGGCATGGAGAGCTGCTCCATAATAATTCCCAGGGTATATGTGTTATGATGCAAGTGGTCTACTTCAGTTCAAAGTTAGATTAAAATTTAATTCAAGTTAGATCAAAATTTCCATTTATAGATGATGTAGAAAGGGAACTTCATGAGGACAGTGGTGTCACCCAGAAAGGAAAAAGCCCAAAGGGAACATCAGGCCAGCCATAAAACAAACTTGCCTAGGAAAAGAAATCTAATAAAAGAAATTGAAAGGAGCCCCCTAGACAAAAGCCAAGTAATTAAGAACATACCAAATCAGCCAAACAGACAGGAATTACAAATAGAAGATTACGACAAAAAAGCCATTCAAACTAAAAGAGATTAGAGAAAAAAACCAATAATACAAACAAGCTGCCCCGCAGAGTTTATTTTCGCGCCTCGCTAAGTTTGCCTTCTGGCAAAAAAAAATAAACTCTGACAGGATTTTAATGTCTAAACCTTAAACATTAAACACTAAATGAACATTGATACACAAAGGGAGAAAAAAAGGTATAAAAAACTGGGAACTTACCATTCAAAGTTAGCTAGCTAGCCCAGGAATGCAGTCACGCTGTTTCGAGCCTTCCTGAAAATAAAAAAGATCCAGCTTTCAAGCAGTTGTCTGTATCCTTGCTCCAGAGCTCTCCCAGCGGGAAAATTTGAACCCTCAGAGAAAGGCACTTTCAGCCTTTCTACAATGAGAAACAATAAAGGTGTCTGCTTAGAAAAATCACAACATGTATCTCTTGGTGTTTAGAGCTTGACAATTTTATGTATCAACTCTGTTTGATTTTATGTCTTCATATTTTTTGTGAACAAAATATTCTATTTATTATTAATTTTTCCCCTGATAAGGTGATTCGGGGCAGCTATATAGAAATTTCATTAGAAATTCAATTCTGTTTAAGAGGTCTGCTAAAATCAACACCAAAAATATTTGCAAATTTTTTAAACTTTATGTTACTCTGTTTTAATAATTGTGCTTATGTCCTCTCATCTTTTCTAATATCTTGATTTAATATTTCAGGAACTAAAATAAACCGAAGCAGGAAACAAAGGGTAGCCTTGCCTTGCTCCTTTTTCAATCTCACATGGTTTGGTTAAATCATTATTAACAATTGTTTGCACTGTCTGCAAACAATTAATTAATTATAAATTAATTTCACCCATTTTATAAAATTATCTCCACAACTCATATCTTCAACATTAAACATAAAAGTCCAGTTTAAGTTGTCAAAAGCCTTCTCTGCATCTAGAAGCATCAATGCAGCTTGCTTTTCATTATGTTGTTCCAAATATTCCAAAATATCCAATACATTAATTAATCTAACATTATCTTTGAACTGTTTTGAAAGATACAATTAGATTAAATGTTAATAAAAACCCACACTGATCTTCATGAATAAAGTCTCACAAAATTATTTTAAATCTTTCTGCTAAAATTATTATAAACAGCTTATAATTATTATTTATCAATGATATTGTCTGAAATTCCTTGCTAAAGTTAAATCCTGTCCTTCTTTAGATATTAGCATTACATAAACCTCTTTCCAAGTTTTTGGCATTTTCCCACCTCATAATATAGAATTCATCATGTCTTGTAAAGGCTGTAAAAGTTCATCCTCAAAACATATATTATATATTCTACTAGCCCAAGTACCTTTTCTGGTTTACTCTTTTTTAAGTGCAGATGAAATTTCCCTTATTGTTAAAGGTCCATTCATAATTTGCCTTTGTTCTTTCACAATCCTTGGTAAATTTTGTTTTCTCAGATGCATCTATTTTGTGTTGTGGAATATTTTGCCTCAGTTTTGAGAGGTCACATTTTGGAATTCTTCACAATCTCTTTTGGATTTTACTATCCTGACCATCTATGTTTTCAGCACATATGGTCATTTTGCTGCTTAACCTTAATCCAGATAATTATTTTCAAATAAAAAAGGACTAGTCCCAATATCACCCCCTATCAGATGCTATTATGCTTATTTTATTAATGGGAGGTAAACAGTTGCCAATCCATGAAAACATTGGATTATCACTGGATGGTCTTCGTTGAAGCACTTTCTACATAAAGTACCCAAATACCAGTATGCACAGAAAAAGAAAATGATTTGAAAGACAAAGCTTTGAAGGAAGATACAATAACTATTACAGAAGGGTAAAATTAATAAAGTATTTCAGAATTGTTTAACTAATTTCGTTATTTTTAAAAAGCATTTTCACTTCTTTCCTTGATCTGTTGTATTGGCTCCCTCTTCTTAAATTTCTATGGCATTTCTCAGTAATCCAGTTTTTTCAAAAGGCAACTGAACTTTTGGGACCCTTCTTGAATCTTTTAAAGAAGGATAAATCTTAATCCTTATGAAATATAGCAAAATATACATAATGTATAATAAAACAAGCACCTCTTGTTTGTTTTCAAAAACCCTCCATGTATTTCATGAAACATAGAGCTCCTATAGAGTATATAGTTTTTTTAAAAAATGTGATGGACAGTACTCTGTAAAAGAATAACCATTTGATATGACCTGCCATGCTGTACATAAAAATATACATTCAAAATTCTCAGACACTAAAGTGAAAAATTATAATGGAATCCTAAAAAGCAATTTTATTACAAGTAGAGCTGCACAGTGCTTCAGATTTCAAGGAAAAAAGATATTTTGGCACGTGGCTGGATGTTCAGTTTGCAACTCTTTAAAATGGCTGTAGCTGCTATACAATCCTAGGAAAAGCCACCATTGGCTTAGGGAATTGCCAAGAGTGCTGAATGCACACCCACATCTTATTCAAAGCAGCTTTTCCCCTTTGAATTTGATAGCATTCAAATAAGTGGGGTTGAAATTTTTGCAGAAAGAATTGTATTTGAAGTAAAGATATATTACATAAAGACAGCAGACAACTGTGCTAGTGTGGGTGCTGGTTCAGATGTTGGACAGTCACCAGGGAGGCTCAGATTCAAGTCCATTCTCAGCCACAAAAGCACACTGAGTGACTTTAAGCTACTCACTCAGTCTTTATCTCTCTCTCTCCAACCTCTCAGAGTTAATTATGGGGAAAAATTGGTAGGAGAGAGTGCTATATACTTAATCCCAAACTTCTGAATGAATGGCAGGATATAAAAACTATTGTATAAGTAGTAAGAAATTACATCTGTGTTTATTCACATTTTTCTGTCAAGGTTCACCAATACAATTTTTGGGAGCTTCAGAATTGGAATCTAATGTACAGACCATGGGTTGCTGGGTAAATGAGAAACAGGTTTCAAATGTTTCGAAACAAATAGGTAAATATGAACACTATGTCCAATTTTTCATTGCAATCAGCTACAGAGAATTGTTTACTTATAATGTAAAAGTTACAGTTATCTCATATTTTTTTGCAATAAAACAAAGAGAAGGAGGCATTTTACTCATGTAATGAAATTAATTATAGTAACATGTTATGTGGGCTGTTTGGTTAGTTTTAAAAGAAGAGTATACAAATTTGTGGGGTAATTTATATCAACCTCCAGCATCAGAGGCAGATGCTTCTGAATAATACCATTTGCTGCTGAACACAAGTGGGAAGGTGCTATTGTGCTCGTGATATTGTAGGAGGCCAGAGGCATCTGGTCAAAACACATTGTGGGAACAGAATACTTTGATAAACAAACAGGCCTTTAATCTGGTCCCACCTAACCCAACTCTTCTCATGCTTTTATATTACATGCCAGACAAAATAATGGATTTAGAGCAATAAAAATGACAAGGTGTGTTAGCTTTCCATATGCAGTCGCTATAAATATCTAGGTACCAGATACCTTGGCCAAACAATATAGGGCCTTTACTTTCACATCCTTATAGGATTTCAAAGCTATCTGATTGCTCATTGCTGGATGCAGAATTTTGGATTAAAATTCTGAATTTTCTGATCAACAACTTTATTTTCATGTGAGGATTGTATGATAAATATAAGTTGCTCAGGTTGAGTGAAAAACTGCATAAACAAATTGGTGGTTGGGGGCTTTTTGCACATGGAAGTGATATTCTTTCTGAAAATGGCAGGAATTATTCCAACATAAAAATTGGGAGTAGGGGTGGGAAGTGGCTCCAAACAGACTCCTTCCTTCTACACACTATGGCTAAAAAGCTACTTCCCTTCCCACAGGGAAAAAGAGATAACAGAATAACAGAATTGGAAGGAACCTTGGAGGTCTTCTACCATAACTTTGTACCATTTCAGACAAATGATTGTACAATCTCTTCTTAAAAACTTCCAGTGTTGGGGTATCCACAACTTCTGGAGGCAAGTCATTCCAATTGTTCTGTCAGAAAATTTCTCCTCAGTTCTAGGTTGCGTCTCTCCTTGATTAGTTTCCATTCACTGCTTCTTGTCCTGCCTTCAGGTGCCTTGGAGAATAGGTTGATTCCCTCTTCTTTGTGGCAGCCCTTGAGATATTAGAACACTGCTATAATTTCACCCCTAGTCCTTTTTTATAAAACAAGATATATCTAGATGAGGTACTGTAGAAGCAGCTCTTCGGTTGCTTCCCCATGATAAAGCTTTACTGTAGTGCCTTGTGCAGAATTGTTTGGAACCGGTACTTCAGCTAGTGCTGCCCCTGAAAGTTTGATGTGAAGTGCCAGAACCATAGGAGCACTCAAGGCACAAATGAGCAGGATTGGCATGATGTGCGTCAGATGCAAAAGTGGTATTCAGCAGGTTCTGACCAGTTCTGCAGAACTGGTAGTGGAAATTTTGAGTAGTTCAGAGAACCAGCAAATCCCACCTCTGACTGGCCCTGCCCCCATTTATTCTCTGCCTCCCAAGTCCCAGCTGATTGGCTGGGTCTTCTTTTGTTCCCCTGCACAGGAGAACGGAGCTGGAAAGCAGGTTAGTGGGATGGGGAGGGAATGGGGATTTTACAGTATCCTTCCCCTGTCATGCCCATCAAGCCATGTCCACAGAACTGGTAGTAAAAAAATTTGAATCCCACCACCCGTCAGATGGATTGGATGGCACAGCTTGTGCCATATGAAACTGAGAAAAGATCACTTTAAAATTGCAGCAGGAAAAAATCATTCAGGCTGCTTGACTCACATGAAGGCTGAGTGCATTTAATATTCAACAATGTTATCAGTTCACATACTTACATTTGTTTTTTTAACTCATTGATCTCTGAAGTGTGGTTAGCAGTTCAGGTGGAGGAGCCTAGTATCATAAAACTAACAGATCTGAAGTCATGTTTTTGCTTGGTATATGGTATAAAATCCAGGCTAGATAGGAATACATTTAATGTTCTTCATCTCCATAAGCAACCACTCTATATACATAATCCTGCTTCAGGGCCTGGAAGAACTTGACCGCACATACTCTAATCAATGGTTCTTAGACTTATGACATGAAGTTGCAGCACATAAATCTTCCAGTTTGTGTCTATGTGGCTTCAATAAGATCTCAGAAGGGTGAAGTGATGGGGGGGGGGTGAAACGAGATATTCATAGCAAGATATTAACTCCTGGTTATCTAGAAAATTAAAGGTCATATTCAAATTTACAGTAAAGAATATACACCAATATTCTTTAGTGTACCTAATTTATTTTCCTATCTTATATCAGCCTGTCAAATTGGAATAATTTTAATACAAAATACTATGAGCCTTGATACATATATCCAGAACATATACCCATTCAATTTTGCTGATAACAGTTGGAAAGGAACAAGTAAAAAGATGCCCTTCATATGCATTGCAAAACTTAGTGAGAGATTGTCTTTCTTAAGTGGCTCTTCCAAGACACTTGTTTTTTCATCAGTTTGGACACATTGTTTCTGCTTTTATTCTTTTTAGCTGAAGTTCAATATCATAGTTTGTCTTGTACTCTTAGTAAAGCCCATGTCATACTGCACCAACGGATGCAAAGAGGATGTAAAATGGACAAAAAAGCTTGCCATCCACTGGAAAACACAATGCATCCATTGTGTGCTCACTGCATACGTTTTTCATACTCTCTTTCCGTCCAGCATCCGTCTATTGTGATTTCATCTGCTCAAAAAGTTTTGAGCTGCATAAAACTTTTTGAGTGGATGAAGTATCCAACGCGTCCATTATGCATCCGCTACACATATGGGGAACATCCGTTATATGTCCGTCGTCATCCATTACGCGTCCGCTATCTCCGCTAGGCATCCGCTGCGCATCCACGCAACTCAAATCTGCTCCAGCAAAAAATGGAAACAGGGAGGAAGCGAAACGGACGTGGAACGGACACACAGCGTTAGTAGCACGGACGTAGAAAGGATGAAAGGGGATGCAGCTCGGATATAAAGCATTAAAACGGAAAAAGCATTCGTATAGGGGATGTATCTCAGATATTTAGGATGTCTGGAGGATGCTTGGAGTATGCAGAAAGACACCTAGCGGAAAACCGACATTTCCAATGAAAAGGGGGAAAAATCACCTGGATCTCACTTTCAGTCCAGCAGCCCTGCTGTGCAGACCTCTTCAGCCTTTCTCTTGCTCTTCCACAGCATCCATTCTTCTCCACCATGGATCATCGCATGCTCCTTTTGGTAGCCGCCATCATTCANTTCTTCTCCACCATGGATCATTGCATGATCCTTTTGGTATCCACCATCATTCAACACCAGAACCAAGCCCTCTTCAGGCTCTTTCACCTTTTCTATGGGAAGAAAAAGAGGTGACCAAGAAGTGTCTGGGTCCAATGATGGATCGGGAGAAGAGCGGAGTTTGGACTCTATGACAAGCTGAGGGTGGAGCTGAGGAATGAAGACACTCGTGCATGCAGAGCAACAACTTCCGGCCCAGCCTGGACCCTGGGCTAAAGGTGGCACTGACTCTGCACCACCTGGCCTCCGGGACCATGTACAGAAACATGCAGTATGCCTAGAGGTCCACTTATCTCAACAACAAGGGCTTCTTCAGCATCATCCTCTTCGCCATGGTCGATGCTGACTACATGTTCATGTAAATCGATGCTTCAGGCAACGGGTCAGCTTCAGATGCCCAGGTATACAATGCCAGTGACCTCAAGGAGGGTTCAGAGGTGGAACTTCCCCCACACCGTTGGAGCCATAGATGGGAAGCACGTGGCCTGCAAAGCTCCAGTCAAGTCACGGTCCACTTATTTCAACTACAAGGGCTTCTTCAGCATCATTCTCTTCGCCATGGTCGATGCTTACTACAAGTTCATGTACATCGATGCTTCAGGCAATGGGTCAGCTTCAGATCCCCAGATATACAACGCCAGTGACCTCAAGGAAGGGCTGGAATGCAACCTCATCATGGGCTTCCCAGAAAACTGGCTCAGCCCAGTGAGGTTGAGAGGTTGTGCCTGCGATGTCAGGCACAGGACCGATGACAGATATTCTGAGGCTGGGCTTGGCTGTGGGATGGAGGAAGGAGGAGTGTAGTGGGGATGTCTGGTGTGCAGCTNGAGGTGAGGCGTCGGTGGCATCTGTGGTGTCGATGACATCTGTGGCATCGGCATCGGTGGCATCGGTGGCATCTGTGGCAGGCGATGAACCTGGGCCTGGACTGGGAAGGGCTGCCTCTGTTGAGGGAAGTCCTGGTAGCCGTAGCCTTGGTAGGAGAGGGGCTGTTGTAAGCCTTAGAAGGGCTGTGACATCGCCTGGGGTGGAGGAGCAGATCTGGACTGGGTGGGAGCAGGTTCAGCTGGGCCTGGAGGGTGGTGCAGCAGCGCCGTGATCTGCTCTTTCATGACCTGGTACTGGGCCTCGGGTATGTCCATGAGGGTCTGGGTCATGTAGGTGAGGAAGGGCTTACGGTTTGAGGATGGAATCTCGAAGTGTACCAGCTGAGAAAGGAGATCTGCGCTGTTCTTTATTGTGTCCCTGATCTCCAAGAGGACAGTGTGGCTCTGTCCCTCCGGTCTGCCTCTCTGCCTGCATCCTGTGGAGGTGGAGCTGGGTGTGGGTGTGGGTTGGTCTCTGGTGGCTCCTCCTCCTCTTGCTCCATCTGCGTCGGGATCCTCCACGTCCTCCTGCATGGGGTGTGCAGCTGTCGGGGGGGTCCCTGTCGGGCGCTCCACAGACATCTGCCTGGACAAACTGGCTGTTTCCTGGCTGGAAGAGAAGTGCCTTTCTGTGGGCTGTCCGAGGGAGAGGGTTGACAGAGGAGCTGCTCCTCGGTGGTGGATCTCACCCTCCAGGAAGCTGCACTTGGCCATGACGTAGGTCTCCCGGTCCGTGAGCTTGACAGTGGCCTGCCCGGATCTCTTTAGGTGCAGCTTGCCATACCAGGTGTACATGTGTTCCCACCACCCCAGGAGGACATCAGAAGTGTAACCCAAGCTCTCCGCCTTCTCTCTCCAAGCCGCCTGCTTCCGCTTGGTGTCTCGATAAAGCCTTTGGCCCTTCCTCCACAGGTACTCGTTCTCTCTCGGCCATTCGAGCACCTCCTCCCCATGGTCCTCTGCAATGGAGTACTGTTTCCTCTCCCCCTTCTCCTTCTCCTTTGATTGCCTCTTCCTCCCTCTGGTAGGGCCTTCTGGGCCTTCATCAGCATGGCTTTGAAGGCCTTGGGGCTGGTCCACCACACCAGCAGCACCAGCAGCAGTAGCAGCAGCACCATGGAATTTTGCCCGTCCGCTGTGTCCTTTTTACATACTTTTTGCATCCGTCGGCCGATGTGATCTACCCTTAAGAGATTTAATTGTGAGTTGCCAAGTATGTACTAGACTCCTTTTCTTACTGCATGACTAAGCTACTGCACCTGTAGCAAATGCAAACTTGCTACTTTCTGGAGAAGATGGAAGGACAGAGAGTAGGCTTTGTTCTTTAGGATTCCTCAAGTAGGAAGAAGTGAGCAGTGCCTTTTTAAACAACTCGAGTACCAAAGATGGTAGGCTATGGTGGTAATTGGAAGCATCAGTTTAATTCAGCTACTGTATTTCTTTAAAAATAAGAAATATTTTCTGTAGACCCACAAAAAAAGATGGCTAGGCCATCTTTTTGAGGGGTGTCTTAATTCCGCCCCCCAATTGCCTAGCCAATGGGCCGCTTCTATTGTGGCTGAAAGGAGCACCCCCCACGTGCCTTGCCTTTCCACCGGGCTGTTTCTGTAGCAGTTGAAGGGAGCTATTCCTCAAGCTTAGCACAGACTGAGGGAAGAAAGGCAGGCAGGAAAATTCCCCCTCCCCATTTTCCTCCTGTTCACCAAAAAGCCTCCATTCCAAAACTTCAGCATTCAGAATGGAGGCTTTTTGGTGAGTGGCAGGAAAATGGGGCCAGGGGGGAATTTTCCTGCCTGTCATCCATTCATCAAGCTCCCTCTCCCCATTTTCCTGCCTTTCTTGCCTTTGCAAAAAAATGGCTCCATTCCGAGCCTTCAGCATATCCCAGTACCCTACAAGATTTGTTGCAGCATTGTGCGTGCGTGGGAGCGGCAGCATTGCTCTGAGGTTCATCACATTGGTGCAGCCTCCTCAAGCAGGACCCTGCAAGGGTTGCTGTGCTGTTGCATCTACGAGCGGCGGCACTGCCACGAGTTTGGATACACTGGAGCAGCTACTCAAGGCAGGATGCCAGCTGCACCAGTGTGATGAAGCTCACGGGGGTGCTGCCATATGTTAGGATATGTGCAGAGTAACCCTTGTATAAAAAGGAGTTTCACACGGAAAACGGTTTATGAGAACAGTTATGAAGAAATATACAGTCACACAGAGCTGAACAAATTGTATTAATGTTAACTTGAATAAATAGTACAGTCCAATAAACAGTCCATGTCAAACAAATTTTTAACAGTCCAGAAATATCCAGTTATAAAATCTTCTTACATATAGTTATAAAGTTTTCTTACCGGCTCCATGTCTTTTACAGCAGACAAATATCAAACCATAATGTAACAAATAACCTTCGATATCAACAGAATATCAAAATAAACAGCGTTAGTCAGTATCAGTATAAAGAGAGATCATCAATGAAAATGAGAAAGAGAATTAAACCATGATCTATAGCTCCCTCTTATGGCAACTTGCAGCACAATCAACCAACCAGAACACAGCATAATACATTACAGTATTTTTCCTTAAAGCTACAAACATATAATATACTTGAAGTTTATATATTGTCAACCCAACTACATTATTTACATATACATAACATTTTCCCCTTTGGATTGCTCAATATATAATACATTACGTCTTTAATTCATAATTTTTTCACAATTAATAACTCATACAATTTCATAGAGATCAGAAGGTTCTTTAACTGTACATACAATGCTTGTTTGAATTTTGTTATATTTACGTCTCTTTTTACTTGACCTTCTAGAAAACTCAGTACATGTTGTTTATTTTCTTCCTCTACCTTCCCTAATAAATTTTTTTGCAGTTATAAATGGTTCATCAATATTTCTATCTTTTTTATGATCAGTGAACAATGCAGTTTTTACAATAATACTATGTTTTTTATTATTATATTCTTGTTTAAACTTTCACCAGCCAACATGCTCCAGAAATTTAGCACTTGCACTCCAATATATAGTAGTATCTGGCTCCCAACATTAATAACTATGAAGCCCCCCATAACCTACAAATAAAATTCTACTTTGTTCCACTTCGCTTACTTGCATGGAACATGAAACCATCTGGTGTTCCAAATTATGCAAATAACTAAGACTGGTTTCCTTCTATCAAACAAGTAACATAGTAAATCACCAGCAGTCATGTAATTTATACATTATTCAAAACAGGGTTAGCAACACATTATGCTAGTCCCCACGGTTGCTCGAAAAACAGAATCAGACATCAATCCTAGCCCATAACCTGTAATTTGTCTTTACATTCAATATATGAGAATTAGAATCTGAAGAAGCAGAATGGCCATGTCAATTCCAGCTTTTCGTAACATGTTCAAATTTGTTATAGTAAATTTAGTCTCATTCTCATAATAAATCCTAATAATTTCTGTTGTTCTTCAGTAAAATTTACCAGTACCAGAAACTATAGTTTCTGCTTGTTTCAAAGGTAACAGAACATATCTGAAAACGATCCAATAAACTCACATAATATACAGGCCCACCTATACAGTTTCTAGGTCAATGATATCAGCAAACACAACCTCTAAAGGTTACCTGGTTGCAGTCCCATACCATATTGTCAGAAAATTACCATTGTTCCTTTTATTTACACCATATGCAATCTACAATTTCATACCCGGTATTAAATTATCAGTAAGACAACTTCAACAGTTTCCTTGATCATTTATGAAATTTAATATGTCCCCATACTCTATGAGCAGATGAAATAGTATCAGACTCTTATTCTCGCACAAAACGAGTTAAATCTTGATGGATCATCATGTATAAAAACCATTTCCAATCTGCAGTAAACTTTTACCTTGTGGTCATTAAACCATGTATCTCCCTAAATAATTACGTACACAACCCTGCTTGTTTCCATTTCGCTACACGATAGCAAATTTAACCTTCATTCCAAGGTACATATAACATCAGTAAACTGTTCATTATGCATCGAACAAATACGTACGTTCTCCATATGCTTCATTTTCAATCCATTAGCTAATGCTGTCATTCTTTCTCATTAACAAATCTCCTTACTTTTAGGACAGCACTCGCGCACTCGCTACATCAAACTACCCATATAGTTCATGTTACATTGTAGTATAGTTGTGATATGCTAACTAACATGCTACTGGCTCGTCTGTATTAGTTCTGTTTCTGTTACCCTTTTAATTTACACGTATCGCTCTACTGTTCTTTAGCTCAACCCAGAAAAAAATACATTCCTAACAATGGTAGGCAGTTGAAGACAGTTATCTTCCCTGTGGTTGTCTTCTCTCAGTCCCGAATTATCTATGCTCTTCTCTTCTTCACTTCTTCTTTAATCATGGTTGAGGTCTGCCAATTTTATGCCCAAGTAAAACGTGGTATAGTTCAATTCTCTGTTAAACAAACTTCACGTGAAGGACACAAATCAATCATATTATCAGTCCAAAGAAGACAAGAAATAATGTAATACCTGATGCAACTCAGCAAATGTCAGTGCCTTGTTCTTGTTAGCTCTTGTTCTTTTCATAAACTCCAAATGAGCTAACATATCGCCACCTTTTATAAGACGGGCTCTAAACAGTTTATGTGTAAGGTGTATTTGTGCACCCACACTATCTCAAACATAAATCTTCTTCAGAATGTCCCAATATCTAGCAGCAGATTCTTGACCACGAATATGGACTAGCTGCTGATCACTCAGTGTCAGTCCAATTATATTAAGAGCCTTTTCATTATCCTGGTTAAATTCAGCTATTTTCTTTTTATTTTCATCATTCGATGGATCCAAAGTTGTTACATCCAGTGGATTATTCACTACAGTCCATAATCCTTCCTTACGCAGAAGTAGGCTGAACTTCATAGACCAGGAAACATAGTTTGTTCCATCCAACCGACTTATCAGGAATAGACTGGTTGACTGTTCTTGTGCCATTGTAACAATAAACCACAATTAGCTGTCTAAGCATGAAACTATATTCACACTGGTTCTCAATATTTCACTGGGCCCATAACCAATGTTAAGATATGTGCAGAGTAACCCTTGTCTAAAAAGGAGTTGCACACGGAAAATGGTTTATGAGAACAGTTATGAAGAAATATACAACCACACAGAGTTGAACAAATTGTATTAATGTTAACTTGAATAAATAGCACAGTCCAATAAACAGTCCACGTCAAACACATTTTTAACAGTCCAGAAATATCCAGTTATAAAGTCTTCTTATATCTAGTTATAAAGTCTTACCAGTTCCATGTCTTTTACAGCAGACAAATATCAAATCATAATACAACAAATAGCCTTCAATCAACAGAATATCAAAATAAACAGGGTTAGTTGTATCGGTCCGTAGTCAGTCAGTATCAGTATAAAGAGAGATCATCAATGAAAATGAGAAAGAGAATTAAACCATGATCTATAGTTCCCTCTTATGGCAACTTGCAGTACAATCAACCAACCAGAACACAGCCTAATACATTACAATATTTTTCCTTAAAGCTACCAACGTATATATTTGTAGTTTATATATTGTCAATGCAGTTATGTTATTTACATATACATAACACCATTCATTAGTGCAGTGCCACAACAAGCCTTGCAAGGTCCTGCTCCAAGAGGAATGGATAACAGGCAGGAAAATTCCCTTCCCCATTTCCTTGCCTTTTACGAAAACGGCTCCACTTCAAACTTTCAGCGTATCCCAGGATTGCAACGCTGAAGGCTCCATTCCGAACCTTCAGTGTTGCAATTATGGAATAAGCTGAAGGCTCGGAATTCTTCAGCTCAGAATGACTTTCACCCCTCTTTGCAGCTGTACAGTTGTCGTCCCCCCCCGGTGCCCAGGTTACCACTCGTGCTGGCCACGCTGATTGCCCTGGCTTATTTTTGGTGTAGGGGTAATATTAGGCCAACCCCCCAAAAAATCAGGATTGGGCTTATTATTGGAGTGGATTGTGTTTTCTGAGAAACACGGTAGTAGTAAGAGAATTCATAGGTTTATGATTTTCCTTGTTGAGCTTTGTTTTTCAGAAAGTGGAACAAGTGGGAAAGGAGTCATCTATCATGGATCTAATTCTGATTAGCAAAAAGGAATTGGTTGATGGACTGAAGGCGCCAAGCACCCTAAGGGAAAGCAACCACATTATGCTGGAGTTCATAATGAAAGGAGAGGGAAAGATGAGGCAAGTCAGTTATGTCTTCAGGAATACCAATATTAATGTAAAGCGGAGGTCTCCAAATTTGGCAACTTTAAGACTTGTGGACTTCAACTCCCAGAATTCCTTAGTCAGCATAATTGGCTGAGGAATTCTCGGAGTTGAAGTCCACAAGTCTTAAAGTTGCCAAGTTTGGGGACCTTTAATGTAAAGCAAAAGATGGACACTACATTATAGTCTGAAATTCTAAAGTAGCCATAACTAGGAGAACCTTTGTTCAACTTTGCGTGGTGCGCCAGTTATGCCATTTCCTGAATAGGGAGGCTCTCCACTTGGTCACTCATGCCCATGTCATCTCTCATTTGGACAATTGCAATGTACTCTACAAGGAGCCACTCTTGAAAAGTCTCTGGAAGCTTCAGTTGGTACAAAATTCAGCTATGCGGGCAATCTTCAGTACCCAAAGAATAGTGCATTTAACATATTTATTGAGTGAGCTTGAATTGGGTGCCAGTTTGCTTCTGAATTCAATTCAAAATGTTGGTTTATAGCTCTACATGGCAGAGACAAGATTACCTATTGAACCATATTGATCCCATTATATCAGTCTATCCCAAACACTCAAGCAGGGTAGGTATATTGCTGATCACATCAGCTAAAGAATTCCGATTGATGGTATCTAGGAAAAGAACCTTCTTTGCCACTGACATCAGTCTTTGGAACATTCTTCCCCCATAGGTGAGTCAGGCCCCATTCTCCTTACTTTTCCAAAAGATGTAAAACCATGGGTCTGCGACCTTGCTTTGGGCTCACAGAAGAGCAAGTAGCCATGGGGCTGTTTAGCACCCTGAAAGCCCTTCTCCTGCCTTTCAATTAACTTTAATATTACTTTTTAATCCATCTTTACCTTTTTAAATAGTAAATTTAATATATTATTTTTATGTTTTAATATTTTTTACTTGTGCACTGCCCAGGCTCCCTCTGTGAGGGAGATGAACAGTTTCAAAAATTTGATAAACAAACAGACTGGGTAGTGGAGAGCATCATGGTATTCTCTGTCCTGATCTGCCAGGGTTTTTCTTTTTGAAGGGCATTTTACCCCTTGGGGCAAGTCAGTGGTCATCATGGACTTATGTGCCATCTATGATATTACAATTCAGAGGGTTTACAACTGATTGAACAAATGCATGCATCAGTGCTCTTACTAAATTATGTAAAGAAGAATTAAATCAGATATCTCTAGAATCTATCATTGGCCAAGTACTAGTTTATCTTTTTATGACACAGAGAATGGAATGTAAAAGATGCTTATGGGTAATACCAAGCTAGAGGGATTGAGTAAGACCGAGAGGGTTAAGTTAAAATACAAAATGACTATATATATAAAATATAACATTTTAATTTTATGTGCTTTTTATTAAATTATTTTTATTATAATACTACAATCTAATACAAATTTAATTTAAGGAAAAAAAATAAAGAGTAGAGTGTTAAAAAAAGGAAAAGAAAAGAATAGAAGTTATTAATGAAAGAAGATAAATACTTACAGAAGTTACTTCTAATCACCATAAGTTTAAAAAATAGTGATTCTTCTTCATCCTCTCTAAGATTACAAACATGTCTTCATCACAGACCTCATCCCATATGCCATCTGTTTTCTATAGGCAAATCTATAACACATTATTTTTCAGTCCTAGAGTCAACAGAAAGTCTGTAAAGGGTTGCCAGAAGTAACAATATATCTTGTTTTAACTGGCTTTATATTCCTTCCTTTTTCTTCTAGCAGTTGTAATCTTTAGTTCATTTAAATATTGTCATAGGATTTGATTTCTCATTTTTTCTTTGTCTTATGCATATAGTTCTTCAAAACATTTAGTCTCTTTTGAAAATCATGTAGAAAAAAATTATCTAGGTCACTCTCCTAGTTTGCCATGTAATAGAATAACAGAGTTGGAAAGGACCTTGGAGTTCTTCTAATCCAACTCCCTTTTAAATTTGAATTATCCCTTTAAATTTTAAAGCATCATCCAACTTCTTTTGTATGTATAGTGGAACATCCTTTTCTAAGTCATTCGCTTGGTCTTTCAGTTGTAAATTCATTTCTTAAGTAGTTCACTTATAGACACCAATTTGGAAAAAATAAAATGTAAACTAATAAGACCATGATCAGCAAAAGCTTCCATAATCCAATTGCAAAGGAGGTAATAAAGAAGACAATAATGTTAAAACTGAGTAAAACTCCAGGATCAAATGAACTTTCTGCTGCATTGTTTAAGACAGGCCCCTAACCCAGGAGTGTAGGCCAGTACCGGAACTTGAACCATTTGGAACCAGGCTGTGATAGTATGTATACATCCCAATTTGCACGAGCAGTGGGCGAATGCATGTGCACGCACTCCATATGAGCAGCAGATGCATGTGGCCACTGCATGCAAATGGAGCTTTGTGTGCACTTTCCCAGCACTCATGTGGAACCATCCCCTTTCCTTTCCAGCACCACCCCGGTCTAGTCTGCAAAGCCAGAAAGATTGGGAAAAAAATAATTCAATCTGTGCAGGGTCATACAAGATTTATCTCTTAGTGAATATTAATTATAAACTTTTTATGGCAGAAATATTAAATGGAGAAGTCTCCAAAGGGCACAAACCATCCAAGTGGAAGGTTTCCCCCCCTCTCCCTAACCTGAAGAAGGAGGAAAGCTGCATTTTACTTGCTTTCTGCTGGTTGCTGTGTGGAGCATGGCGAGCAGTGGCGTTTGGGGTGGCAGGATGAGGGTGACAGAGAGTGGCTGAGCTTTGCAATATGCTGCGGGATGGAGCTCTGCAGTGTTTGGGGGGCTGTCGAACTTTGCAGCATGGAATGGAAGGTGGGGGGTGTTAGGAATGATAGTCACCTAACAGTTGGGTTGGCAATATATAAACCAGGATATTCATTTGTTGTATCTTTAAGAGAATGCTGTAATTGTGATTGGCTGAGGTTCCTCCAAAGGCCATAAGATGGAGCCAGAAACCTGGTTTTTTTCTTCTTTGCATTTCCTTTGCTTGCCTTTTGCCTGATTGTCATTCTGCTTGAATTGCTGTGAGTCTTGCAAACTGTTAGCAAACTCCTTACTGAATTTTGCTTATGATACTGGGAAAGAAAAAGACTTCGTTTTTGGATTATCCCTGGACTGATTATTTTGAATAATTGCTTTAACCGTGTATGATTTGGACTGTTTGTTGGACTTTGTTTACCCATTTACAGAAAGTAAAAGTTACATTTACTGTTCAGTGTATCTGTGTGTTGGTTGTGTGTTATTCATCACTACTCTCACTATGTTTCCCTGAGTGCACTCATTCTCCTAAAGGGGAATACCTTAACGGGGGGATTTGCAGACTATACTGGCAGGGCCGTGAGGAAGGAAAAAGGCGAGGAGGGGGGATTTGTGGGCGGTAGGGCTCAGAAGAGAGCATGCGCAAAAGCTCTTTCCATTCTTCCCAGGCTTTTTTTGCCTTTGCGGGTGGCGTCTTCCGCAGTGTCAGTCCCACCCCCTTTTTTTTGCTTGTCTCTTTCATGACCTGAGGCAAGGTGGGGGATTGAGCAGGTGTGTGTGTGGGGGGTGGAGGGCTGAGAGAAGGAGAACGCTGAACGGAACCGCTGAGGGGAAGGCAGCGTAGGAAAGAGGCAGTCAGCCAGACCCACTCACAGAGCAAGCAGAGTGGTGGGTGGAAGCCCCTGAAGGAGGACGGGGGAGAGGAGGAAGGAGAACTGCGGGCAATCCAAGGGGCCTTGTTTTGCGTGCTAAGCTGGTTGACTCCCCCGGTGCAACCAGCTTCTTTAGCTCAGGATGGCTGATGGCTGGGGGCGTCCTGCCACAGAAACCACAGCCGCTGCTGCTACCGGGACTACTACTAAGTCTGCCACTGGTTCGGCTCTGTGTGTGTGTGTTTCCCCCAACCCCCCCTTTCAGTGAGTAACATTGAGGCTGGCACTTGAGATAGAGGTCCCACGATCGGCTGTCGCTGCAGTGAAATTCAACAACGGGGCAGACTGAAGCAAAAACTCAGTCTTCTCCCTCCTTGGGGGGGGTAGGATTGCTGCGCATGGATGGAGGTGAGTATGTGGGAATGGCAGGCACATACGTGTGTCTGCCTCTGTGCAGCTGGAGCTGGAGGCACCAGTGATGTTAAATGTAAATTGATGAGATGCTTCCAGCGCAACTGGCAATTCTTGTTGAGCCAGTCCCTTCAGGCAACCCTTCTCCTCCTCCACTCGTGACCAGCACACACGCACACAGACACAGAGAGTGGGGAAGATAGGGATCTAGGTCCCGGCAGTTGTGCTATCCCCTGCTGTCACCCTTAACTTCTCAGGGGAGGGAGGATGAGGGGCAGGACCAGCTGCTTCAGGCAAGGTGAAGGGGCATCGACCAAGCAACGCTGAGTAGAAACCTGGAACGGTGGCTTCCAGCTCAGCCGCCCCGAGGGGCTGCTGCTAGCATTTGTGACAAGGGGGGCGAAAAGCCCCGGGATATCTGCCCACCCACCTGGTTGGCCAGGCTGGGCTGGGCTGGAAGAGGCGCTTCCGCCACAGGGAGAAGGAAGAAAACGTGCTCAGGGAGGGCAGGCAGATGTCCTGGGCTGCTGCATATGCACACTGCATGCATATGCAACTGGGCAACCCGGTTCCGGAGCATGGTCAGCCATGGGTCACCACCAGTTAAGCGACCCATGCCAAATCACCGTTACCGGGTTGCCCGAGCCGGTGAAAACCAGTTGAATACCACCTCTGTGTTGAATGTTTTGCCCCATTCTGTGATCTTGCTTGCCACTGTTATTAAGTGAATCATTGCAGTTGTTAAATTGATAACACGGTTGCTCACTTAATATGGTTTCATCATTTATTTTGCTTATGAGAAGTTTGCAAAAGGTGATCAGATTACCCTGGGACAGAGCAACCATCATAAATGTGAACCAGGTGTCAAGCATCTGAATTTTGATCATATGACCACAGAGGTGCTGCAGTGGTTGTAAGGGGGGAAAATGGTCATAAGCCACTTTTTTCAGTACTACTGTAACTTGGTCACTCACTAAATGAACTGTTGTAAGTTGAGGCTACTTATATGTCTTCTGGTTTCTGTATTAAATATAGTATAAACTTTTTGAAAAAGTGTGCTAAAAGAATATTTAGGTTGATTGCCAAAGAATTGAGGCCTTTGAACTATGATGCTGGAAAAGACTCCTTTGAATCCCTTGGACTGATCAAACTGGTCAGTCTTAGAGGAGATCAACCTTCTTTAGAAAACCACATCCTGAAGAGGAAACTTAAATACTTTGGCCATCTAATGAGAAGGAAGGACTCACAGAGAAAAGATTGAAGGCAAAAGAAGAACGGAATGACAGAATGAGGTGGCTGGATTGGAGTCACAGAAGCAGTAGGCATGAGTTTAAACAGACTCCAGAGGATGGTAGAGGGAACATTGTCCATGGGATCACGATGGGTTAGGGTTAAGGTTACAACTTTGCAACTACAAGAGCAAATGTTAAAATTTGATCAATAATGAGAAAAGTGTTATAAATTGCAAGAATTAAAACAAAAATTAAATCATTCAAGATTCTCTTCTTAGAGAAATGCCTTCATAGTTTCGGTATAATCATTTTAACTGAGCAATTATAGTCAAGTAAGAAATACCCAAACAAGTTGTATGCTCAGAAATTTGTTTGGATTTGAAATAATAATACAAAATACAGAATACCTGTTGAGGTTTATATGTCAATTATTACTGAAATATAACTCAGGAGACAGAATAGGTGTAAGGTGGCATGATCAAATGGCTGCTGAACAGGACAATTGATACTCAATAATAAAAACCAATACTTGCTCAGAAAGTTGTTGGAAATGTAAAAACCAAGTTGCAATATTTTAACATACTTGGGAAATGTCATAAAGCCCAATTATTCTGCAAGATGATTTATTGCAGAATGAAACACTAAATGTTTTTCTTTTCTACCAGATATTTTCTTTCTTTCTCTTTTTTAGTCTTAAGTTTTTTTTATTTATATATAAACATTATAAATACAGTTAATTGTCTGGGCATATCATTTTACAAAAGAAAAGAGGAAAAAAATAGTAACGTATATGCTAATAACAATACTAGTGGTACAACAGAATGATTTTAACCAAACTTATAATTATGTTGGTTTATTTATATTCCTATTAATTCTATTAGCATACTTATAATTATAAGTTATGTTTATGTTTAATTTATACATAACAATATTCTTTTTTTCATCTGATGTCTGTTATGATATGTACAGAATAACCTTGAGTAACAAGGATACGCACATGGAAATGTTTATGAGAGTAGTTATGAATAATTATTCAGCCACACACAGATACACTAAATTGAGTTAAAGTTGAAGTTTACTTTAAGAAATAGCAAACAGTCCAATAAGGTCATATACGTTTACAGTCCAAAGTAATATCCAATTGACACAAATCATCCTACCGAGTTGCCTTGTCATGTTACAGTAAACAAGAGCATCAAAGTATAGAGCAGCAGCATAAAGTACAAAAGAGTCAACCTTAGAGTAGCAAGCGAATGTCATAGAGAGCAAGCTCATGACTTCTACCTCCCTCATGGTAATTTGCAATATACATCAACCATGCGGATATAGTTATAAACATACAGTCGATTTTGTCTTAAAGCTACAACATATACATTGTGTGATTTATTGTCAGGTTGAAATTCAGCTCCACATTTTTAGAGAGTTGGAAAGAGTTGAAACAGTTCAAGGGTTATTCTGTATGGGTGTATTAGGATAATTCCAGGGCAGTTAATTGTTCTCGTATTTACTAAGAGTAACTAGAAGTCGGAGGAGAGAAGGCTAAGGAGACGAAGGTGGATTTCTGAGTAAGCGCATCGAAAATTTGACCTTGGAAATTGCTTTGACATGCAGAATCTGTTGTTTAAAGAAATCAATTGGAGAGAAAACTGCTCAGAGAATGGATATCATGGATAAGTTTCTGATGCCTTAACATTTATTTTCCCCAAAGTGATTTTTTTATTTTTGTTGAAAGGGTTGGCTGATACCTCGTGAAGTTCTTTTCCCAAAAATGGAGAGAGATCAACAATCACCGAAGTGGGGGCCCTCCTCCGGAGCATTAATTGAACCTGCCAGCTTCGTTGCTGGAATTGCTTATCAGTGATGGCAGTAAGAAGAAAGGAGTTCAGGGATGGCAAGTAGAGAAAGATTATCCAAATGCATCGCAACTCCGAATTGTATAGCCAGATATAAACCGCAGATTAATCTGAAGAGACATTTCCTACTAGGCCAGCATATGGTATGCGTCAGATGGATTGAAGAGAGACAATGGGGTCAGATTTCTCTCAAGAAGACAACCGCCTGGAAACCTTCTGGTTTTCAAGGCCTTTCGCGGCGGCAGGAATCCGCGATCGGTATGCGACTAGTTCCTGCCTTGCGCTCACCGCTGGAGTGCCTGATCCAGCTGGATTTTGGGGGCTATACGTTTTCCCCGTAGCAAGGTCTGAAGTCAATAGGGAGACTAGCAGGGGTCTCAGGGCAACCATACAACCCCCTCCTCAGCTGGCTTTCCGAAGTGGGAGCAGCCGGTCAAGCTACATGGCCGCAAGAAGAAGCTTCATGCGATAAATGAATGTGCAGGAGGAAGCTGAGAAGTGAAAGTTTTTTGCTAACCTCGGATGACAATAATATTTAAATACCCTATGCCTGGCTCGGAATTTAATTTTATTAAAAGATACAATCGTTCCCTAGCGAAGATGTGAAGAAGATAGCGAAGTGAAAGGTAAAGGGGAAAGTTGGTTTTCTTCTCACTCTCCTTCCTGCGGTGAAAGCAATGATGGAAAATCAGAAAACCCATTTTGGCATAGCAGGGATAATTAAACTGAAAATTGAAGCCAAGGGGACAATATAATATTCTCTGAGTATCGGAAAAAAAAAACCACTTATTTTTGCTAATAAGTGGGAAGGGAGAGGAAAAGAACTACTTTAAGATTTTCTTGGAAGAGGCTGCCCTTGAATTTAATAAAGGATGTAGAGAACCTGCAAACAAACTCTAAAGATAAGTATCCAACTAGCAGCTTTATAACGGAAACATAACCCGCAGGAAGAGAAAATATAAAAGAAGAAAGTGCTAAATGAAACAGACGCTGTGTATTTGATGCTTGGTGTACTTGGAACTTTTGGGAAATTATAATGTTGAAAAATCTAAAAAATATTTGTTGTCTAAAAAAAAAAGCTCTTTACAATTGGCACTACTTGTTTGATGAACTGAAAAATTGAATTTAAAAATAGCTAAAAGAAGAGGATCAAGAAGGAAGGTCTCTTGCTGGCATTCTTGTTTTTTCCATTTTTTAGAAAATGGCGATCTATACCTACAGAAATTACAAGAACAAGATAGATTGGAATGGAAGAAGCAGCCACTTTAATGAACAACAACTTTAGCTGGGCGGAAGAACAGGAAGAGGGGAAAAGGAGAATGGATGAAATTTTAAGACTTAAAACAACCAAAAAGGGGAAATACGATGAAAAATCGACTACAATGTTGAAAGCAACAGACAAAGAAGAAATACCAAAGAAGGTAAAGATCAAAGAAGGTGAGATGTAAGAGACAAGGTGGATAAAGGCAGGATTTGGAGAGGAAAAAGAAGGGACAAAAGGAAAGAGAAGTTGACAAAGGTTTAAAAAACAAGAAGTTAAAGAAAACAAGATCGTTTAGTGATACTAGGTAAAAAAATTGAAGTTAAAAAAGAAAAGTACACAAGAATTGTATTGTTGTTTATGATATTTGTAAATAATGGTTAGACAAGATTCGGATTGAATAATACACGCTTAAATTTTGCTATGGATTTACTGTTTTTGAAAAGTTTATTATAAAGCTTATTATTTTTTCTTCTATTTTATAATATAGTGAGTAACTTCAAATGCACTAAGTAGGAAATCAGAATGAAAAAGTATTGATTTATTCTATAGTGTCAAAATTTAAGGGGAAGAGTTAAAGGTATTATATTTCAGAGCTGTGCCTTACAGGAGGAAACTGTTCAAATGAGGAAAAGATAAATAGAGAACTGAATAGAACCGATAAATAGATGATACAAGAAGAAAGAGGTAAAGGTAGGATTAGGAGAAGAAAGGAAGGAAAAAGGGAAGAGAAGTTTACAAAGGTTTAAAATAAGAGTGTAAAGAAACAAGAACTTTAATTCAAATAGTGGGTAAATATGATTAAAAAAAAAAGAAGGGACTGCAAAAGTAATCAAGAAATAATTGTTGATTAATAACCTGAAATAATGCTTAAAAACTGGATTTAATAAAAGAGTTTTACATTGCTAGGATAATGTTGTAATTATATTATAACTTATTCTTTATTTATTCTATAATATAGGTAAAGCAGCTAGAATGTACTAAGCAGAATCAAGAAGTGAAAAGTATATATATTTTGAAGTGTTAAATTTAGGAGAAAATGTAAAGGCGTCATACTCATCAGTGATACAGGAGAAATTGTGTAATGAAGTAAAAAAGAGTATAGAAAAGTTGAAATAGAACATGACAAAAGAATATCATAATGATTTAATTGGAGATGAAATAAAATAGAATTAAAGAGAGTGAAAATAGGGGAGAAGCTTACTAAACGAAATAACGAATGGTAAGTAAGATAAAATGGATAAAAGTGGCGCAGAATTGTTGATAATTTTATGTCGTAAAAAAGAATGTAACTCCGGGACTGAGCCGCTTCCCAAAAAGAAGTTGAATGTGTGAGTGTTGTGTGTTTGTTTGTGTATGTTTTTGAACCTAATTAAAAAAAAAAAAAAAAGAAGACAACCCCCAGATCTATTCCTTGAAAGTCATCAAGGGCAAGATTCATCAACAGTTCCAGAATTAAATAGGAACAGTGTTGGTCCTCACAGTCTGTTTGGATGGGTGGAAGCTTGAACCACCCATGATTCACCATTACCCAAGTATCATAAAGAACGAAGGAAGTACTCTTCGACAAAGTGCCAGTTGGAACGAGCGAGAAGAAACATCAACCTGAGCATGCAGCTAGTTGCAGCCTCCCCAGCAATTCCCCCTCATTTTCCAGAAGGAAAATCTTCCCCCTGCAAGAGTCCCCCCAGGGTGGGGGATTTATGCCAGGCCCAGGGTGGATTCAGTGGCCAAATGCAGCCAGCACCACACAGCCGCTTGATCTGAAGTGGGGTGGCCAGACAGGCAGCCACTTCCCCTCTTACCCGACCAAAGGCAAACAAAGCCACACCGCTGATCTTCTCTTGGCAACCACAAATGCAGCCTCAAACGGCAGCGGAGGCACAGGGACCCTATTCCAGAGATGGCACTACCCACAGATACAGGGGGGCCTATCCACCCAAGTACGCCAAGGTCACGTTCCTTTCAGTCACACACCAGGCCAGTTCCGCTCATTCCAATACACCTTCAGGGGTAGTTTGCCACACCTCCAAACACGACGCCAGGCTGGACCACAATACCCCTTTTAGAGGCCGGTATCATGGCGCATGAACTTTCAATTACTACCGTCACTGAATCCGATGCCCGTAAGAACAATTTGGAGATCATGTAGTCACATGACGCGATTTGTTTACCGCCGATAACAAAGGGAATGATTGAACGAAGCATGCTCCAGATTGGACTGGCCCAACTACACAACTCACTAACCTGACATCTATGGATGTAACAATTTATTCCAATATAGGACTCAGAAATGAAAATCCAGTACGTGGAGCCAGAGAATGCAGAAAAAGTATGGAACTAAGCCCAAGGCAAGCACATCCTTGTCGAATTCCTGTTGGGACCTTCGAAAGGTACAAGCCACCTCATGGATTGGCCTGAAAGGAATACTTTGACACTATTTTAAACAAGCTATTGATTCCAGAAGTAAGGAAGTGCCTGTGAAATTGTTGCGGAATGTCCCAAGACCTTTTACATCGGGAATGTCGCATACTTTCAGCTTAGATCACAGTCATCAACCCAACCAGGAAACCCCTGCCGGTCAGCTCCGACTAAGAATAGAATTGCTGGTGAGAGACCACAAACCAGACAGCCATCCAAAACTGCTCATCACCCCGACCACCAGGGTGTCTGGAAATGTTACCGGATCGTGGCCAAGCCAGTCAATAGGTAGCCAAGACTGTCTGGTCCCTGCTCCTGTACCACAACTCCGCAGTCGAAGCCTAAATACAACTTTAGAGGTCAGAAGAATCCAAGAAGACTCCAGCAGGGGCGGATTTACCAACAAGGCTGGGAAATGAACCCTCCCTGCACAGATTGGGAGGCACAGACCGCGGAAGCGACACCATGTCCCGCAGAACCACCTCCGAAGATTGACCATATGGTGAGTGAACCATCATACCTTTAAACATGTTAAGCGTCAAATTATGGTACCTAAATACAGGGATGGCCGCGGGAGTGTACAAGGCTGTTCCAGATACGGTCGTCTCTGGCTATCTTATTCAGACTCCCCATCGTTGAACAATGCATAAAGACTAACCCCTAAATGCCGCAAACAGATTTTGAGCAAGTGACTGGAGCTTAAGTGGGGGGCAGTCACAATATGACAGAATTTGATTCAAGATGGAAATTAGGGGCCCCATTGGCAAACTCATAGCCTACTGCAATACGTGGGGCCCCCAAGATGTAGAATCAATCATACTGGGATCTGTTTGGTTAGATACAATGCGTCCCAACAATCAAAATGGTGAGGAGGATTCAGAAAAATCCTCATTCGGACTGGCCCCATTGCCCTGCTCTTCCCAGCCACTACAAGCCACCAGTCTACTTGAAAACCCAAGAGCCTGAAGCCAACATTCATTGGATCGCTACCTTTTCCCGTTAACCCCAGGACCCGACCAATTACAAAGACTTGAGGCTCTGAAGCATTCAGTGAAGAAGAGTGTAATGTTTTACCTCCCCATCGAGCCACTGATTGCACCATAGAATTAGAGCCCGGGGCGAAATTACCAAAACTAAAGATGTATTCCATGATGCCTGCTGAAATGACCGAATTAAGGAAATACATTGACAGTAACTTGGAACAAGGTTTTATTGAGCCTGCCAAATCAAGATTAGCTGCCCCCGTAGTGTTCAAGGAGAAGAAAGATGGCGGGTTGAGATTGTGTGTTGAGGCGTGAACATCGTATGTGTCAAAAACATGTATTCTCTCCCTCTTATGAAGGACTTATTGAACCATCTGTCGAAGGGCAAAGTATTCACTAAGCTAGAGAAGCTTACTACCGAATCTGCATCAAAGAGAGAGATAAGTGGAAAACTGCTTTTACCTACCGTCTGGGTAACTTCCAATTCAAAGTCATGCCTTTCAGACTGCAGGGGGCTCCTGCAGTGTTTATGCAGCTCATCAATGAGGTTCTACACCCACACCTTTACCAGGGGGTCCTCATGTACCTGAATAACATCCTTATCTTCAGCGAAACCATGGAAGAACATGTTCAATTGGTCCGACAGGTTCAAGAAAAACTTCTAGCCGCCAAATCATATTTGAAACTCTCAAAATGCAAATTCCATAAGGAGTCTCTGGACAACTTAGGCTACTGAATATCCAACCTGGGGATTGAAATGGACCCTGGAAAGGTGAAAGCGGTGCTGGACTGGCAACCCCCCAGAACCTGAAAACTACTCCAAAGTTTCTTGGGGTTTGTCAATTCATTCCATCCTTGGACTATGGACTGTCAGAAAGCTTTCAAGGCCTTAAAACTCCTCTTCACAGCTGAGCCCATCCTCCAGCACCCAGACATGACCAATCCAAATGGATTGCCCAAATGGATGCAAGTGATGTAGCAGTGGCAGCTGTTTTGCTGCAAAAGGACTCTCAAGGCTGACTGATGCCTTGCGCTTATATGTCCAAAAAGACACAGAGCGAAGGTGGGCGGTCTGGGAGAAAGAATCATTCGCCATATGATGGGCTTTGTTGATTTGGAGGCATTTTCTAGAAGGGATGCCAGAGGCCTTTGAGGTATGGACTGATCATAAGAACCTTGAGGCTCTGAAGACCCCTAGGAGATTATCACCCAAACAAGTCCACTGAGCCAAATATTTCAAGCGATTCAATTTCAACATTAAATATATGCCCAGAGGGAAAAACTTACTGATGGATGCTCTGTCCAGAAAACCTCGGTTTGACAGCCACTGAGAGGAAATAGTACAAGCCTGAATTTCAGACGTTCAGTTGGCAGGCCAAGTGAGCACTCGAGCCCAAGCCAACTGCAACCCCAAACGCCTGGAAGATAAGCTGACTGCAGAATTGAAAACTTCCCTATTGACCGATCCTTGGTTCCTGGGCCATCAAACCGAGTTGACAATGAATGCTGGACTAGCTTGGAAAGGGACTAAGCTTTATGTACCCACAACCCTAAGACTACTGCAGCCACCTTTACACCTACAGCAGCTGGCTTACGACCAGAGGAGATGCAATCAGGAAGGTACTGATAGAGAGAGTGGAAATTCTGTTGGTAGCCCCTTACTGGCCCAGGTGCCCTTGGTTCGCCGACCTGGTGGGCCTGTCAGTTGCCAGACCCTGCACAAGATCTCCCTCAGCCAGGGCCCAATCAAACACCCAGATCCAGCCTAGTTTTGGTTGACCGTTTACACTTGAGTGGGAGATTCTGAAGCGGGAGAAGTTTTCCACAAGGGTCAGTCAGACCATCCAGGCAGCCAGAAGACCTTCCATGACCAGGATGTATAACGCAATTTGGAAGATTTTCTGGTGTGCTTCTCACCAATTGGAACCCACTGTTGTTTCTATTGCAAAGGTGTTAGAGTTCCTGCAGGATGGATTGGATAGAGGTCTTGCCCCCAATACCTTGAAGACACAGGTGGCTGCCTTAGCTTCGGTGATTGCAGTCAAGGACTCTACTTCTCTGGCCCAACACCCAGAGTGTTGGTGAAAGGGTGAAAGCCTTTCCTAAGGGAGCCACAAATTTGAAGCCACTGGTGGTCCATCGCTACCCCACCTGGGATTTGCCGAAGGTCCTGCAGATACTGACTTCTCCCCCATTTGAACCCTAATGTAAAGTCAGCCTTCGCTTACTCACAGGCAAGGTGTCATTCTTGATGGCCATTACCTCAGCCAGGCATATCTCGGACTTGGCGATCTTATCCATCAGGAAGGATCTTTGCGTATTCCATGCAGACAGGGTGGTTCTGCAGTTGGACCCTACCTTTCTGCCCAAGGATAACTCCTTATTCCATCGTTCACAGGAGTTGATTTTGCCTAACTTCTTGTTTTTTTTAAGTTTTACTGTTTTTAAAACAAATATAAACACAACATAAAAACATCAAAATATCTTCCGTTTATGTGCATATAATGTGTCGGTTGCTTTACAAATTGTTTTGTGCTTCCACTTTGTACTACTCAATTATAATTACATTGTATATGTTTTCATATTGTCAATCAAATATTTCTAAATACATTAGTATCATTGTTTGACTATACTATTATTCATTCATGTTTTCCAAGATAATCCATATTTTACTTACTTTGTTTGATGACAGTTCATATTATCATCTCAAATTTATCCTATAATCATTTTGTAGATATAATAAAAAAATGCATCTTTATATATTCATTGTTCTAAAAATCTACATATTCCATTGCCATGTTTTATTATCTAACCATTGATAGAATAGATCCCAAATTTTATAAAATTGTTTACCTTCTTCTCTGATTTCAAATGTCAATCTACTCATTTCAGCACATTCCAATATTTTCTTAATGATTTCCTCTGTGATGGTATTTTCTCATTTTTCCAGTTTTTAGCAAATACAATCCTAGCCACTGTTAATCCATTTATAGTCAGGTATTTCAATTCTTTACTATACATTTCAGATAAAATTTCCAATAAAAATATCTCTGGTTTCAAATCTATATGCTTTTTTGTCATTTTTTCCAACCA
>BHFT01014446.1:0-31271 GCA_004320025.1 Laticauda laticaudata | reverse complement strand
CAACGGATGGCAAGCTTTTTTGTCCGTTTTACATCCTCTTTGCATCCCTTGGTGCAGTGTGACAGGGGCTTAAGTTCCTTGTTAAGAATACAAGGATCCAATGCTGCTTCAGCAGGGAGTCCCTTGTACGAATGAAAGGTGGAGGTGATGATACAAACTAGTTGTATCATAGTTTGTATCATCACCTCCAGCTTTGTGTTCATATATAAATAGGGATAAGATGGAGTTTTACCCCATCAACAGTTGTTCTGGAATCATCTCATGGTAGCAGAAGTAATTCCAAAATGGAAAGAAATAGAACACCACTCATGTCTCTTTGGTATTGCTTCAGTAACAACGGATAGTTTGTAGTTATAGGTGCTGGCCTAGAAACCAGGAGACTGTGAGTTCTAGTTCCATTTTAGGCACGAATGCAATATAATCTTGGGCCAATCACCAGGAGACTGTGAGTTCTAGTACTGCTAGTCACTGTCCTTCAGGCCAACCACCTCACAGGGCTGTTGTTGTGGGGAAAATAGAGGAAGGAAAGAAGGAAGGAATGCCTTGAGTTACTTATAAAGTAATAAGGGCTGGGTAAAAATCCAATAGGCAGGCAGGTAAGCTGGCCTATTCAGCATACCCAAAACCTGAAGATGGTCAAAGCAAAGCTGAATGTAGAAAGGAACAACTGCTCAAAATCCTTCTATCTGAAGAAGGAAGGCTAAACGATCAAGTCAGCCAAGTGAGATGCTCAGTCTGATTGCTTGGTCTTCTAGATAGATTCTATTCCTACATGCCTTAAAGAAATGTTATTTTACAAAGAGCAATTTCTCATGATTCATAGCAAATTACTTTTAGATTCAGGAGACTTTTAAATTTAATTTGAGGTTGTCCTTTCCAGACTTTCTGTCTTGGTGAATAAATGTTTTTGAGTGGGGAGAGGGCAGTAGCTTCATAATAGCAAACTTGTTCTAATCCCATGTATTGAATTATACTGTGCAGAGCCCATTCATGTACAACTTTTGGTGCATGAGGCAATCTTCAGTCATTTCTTTAGGGTCTTTGATTATACAAATGGCCTTTATGCAATTGTACTCAACTGAGAAAGAGGCAAGAAGAACTCTGAAAAATAAACAATCCACAGATGGAAGAGGAATTCATTAGCATCTTATTTCCGAAAAGACAATTCATTCCAGGCTGGGGAAAAAGATTCAGATTGTTGATTGAGACTTCACCTGGATGAAAAAGGCTGCTGGTTCTTATTGCAATTTCTAAGAATTTGTCTATTATAACCCATTTATTCATTAAAACTCCTTATTGAAATCCATTTGACTCTTTCTTCTTTGATCATGTTCTGTGGCATGTGGCTTGTCCCAGCAGTTGGGTGAAGGCATCTCGGCTGGGTGCTTCAGTAGGCAAAGTATTCAATTTTGATCCTATTTTATGTTTTCCATGCTTGTTTATTCCTGATGGGTTGAAATTCTCAAAGGAGTGAATATTGAATGGTAATTACCATGCTTAAGATAACAGTGCTCAAATTATGCAGGATTGGTGATGGTGCACAGACGCTTTGGGGTATGAATTGGTAGACTAACATACTTAGCTGTGAAAAGTGACTATCCTTGGCTGAATTGGGTATCATTTGTTGAATATTTCTCTAATATTTGCCCTTGGTGGTGCAGTGGTTAGAATGCAGACTACTTTTGCTGACTGCCTGCAATTTGGTAGATCGAATCTCTCTAGGCTCAAGATTGACTCAGCCCTCCATCCTTCTGAGGTGGGTAAAATGAAAACTCAGATTGCTGGGGGAAATATCCTGACTCTGCAAACCACTTAGAGAGGGCTGTAAAGCATTGTGAAGTGATATATAAGTCGAAGTGCTATTTTCAAATGAATCTTATAGCCTGCTGCTGGCCCTGCACCAGTTATCCACATGTTTTTGAGCCCAATATTTCAGCACATGAAAATATTCCCCATGATTACAACGTTCCCAATACTGTGACAAGCACATGATTGTATTACACAGCATAGACTTCCCTTTACATTTAACATGCAGATATGTGGGAGGGTAGGACCAGTAGATAACTTCACTCCCTTCACCACATATCAATTTATGCTATATTTAAATTAAGGTCCCCTAGATTTCAATAGTTATTAGACAAACTATAAAGGCTGCATTTCTTCTGCTCCCCCCTTAACTGTACCCCCAAAGTTCATTTGGTTTGCGATTTCTAAATTCTAAATCTGCCACAACTTTATTTGGAGGCACTGTAATGCTTTCCCCAACTTGGTTCAGTGGAGTTTCTTTTAAGTTTAAAACACACATAAAGGACTGAGCTGGCTCTTTTGGAGGTAAACCAAGAGTAAAGGAGGAATTAGTTTCCTAGAAAGCAGGTGAACAGAAGCTGTCTATATATGAACACTTGAAGGAAAGCCTTACTGTGGCTTGTTTTCTTTGGCACATTATAGAGAAATAATGCACAGCTCAGTGCATTATGCAAACTTAGACATTTATGGTTTATTCAATAAACTATGGTTACACAAATCATAGTTTAGCATAATCTATGAATTGAGCATGTATGTATGCATATCAGCCTGAAGGAACTATGGCCTGTCTGCCATGATACAATGGCATTCCTCATGACAACAGAAAGCTAGAGAAGGCTCTGTTCTTTAGGAAGTCAGTCTCCACAACAGAGCTTTTCAGAGTGTATAGATGAAAGGCATTTTTAAAAAAAATATTTTGGGATGGTATCCAAATAATCAGTTGTGATTCATCTGATTGACTCATATAACCTCCAGCTCTGGATGGCTGAAAAGGTGGAAAGGCTTTGGTGACAAACATCATTTGACATATTCATCAAATAACCTGATTATTATGAAATCATCTTGTGTTAGAGAAATAGACATTTCAAACCACAATGCTTTTGTAGGTTTCAAAAAAAAAACCCTCTACCTCTTATAAAGTAGAAGGGATTATTTTGCACCAAAGGATTGTTAAATTGAAAGTAAATTGGAAGTAATACAAAGCATGGATCTTTCTGAAGACATTAATGTCCATGTGTGAAAATCCACAAGCTGGCAGGATAACAAAAAACAACTTAATGTTCATTTGAAGACAGGATTCAACAAATGTGTATTGGAAACATCTCATGAACGACCCATTAATCAAGGGGTATTGTTTCTATTATCTATTTGTAATGGGGAATAATCTTAGGAAGCCTGAGGTGAGTTTCTTAAGACTTATTTGTAGTGAATAAGATGAAAATAAACATACCATCTTAATGTGCAAAGCAGTTTTAAAATGGAAAATGATATAATTGAAGTTCTTTGAGCCAAACTGCAGCTCTGGAGTTTAAAAAAAACAATTTTAAAGTTTTTTTAAAAAAAATGGTTAGGCCATAATAATTATTAGATTGACAAAGAAAGTCTGGGTTTAGCTGTTCTTTTTGTATTTGATTTTGTGTGTCATTTTGTATTTGGTTAACATATTTGGTCTACCCATGAGAGATACCCAGGTTTAGTGCTGTTTGACACTGGTTCTTTAGTTATGCTCCAGAAAATTGAGAAATTTGCTGAGCAGCATCTATTATGAGAATAAAATGAATTTCAAATGTAGCATAGCCAAATCTATTTCTTAAGAAAAAATAAAAATCTGAACAATAAATCTTATTTTTATCACATTGGATAGAAAACATCATTGGCCAGAGGAATTTAAATGTAATTATCCAGCAGGTTCTTTTTTATATTCCAACCACCAGATGGCATAAAAACTATATAAAATATAGCACATCCTTTGCAAATATTATTGATTGAGTTGATGTCAGCAATATTAAATTAAAGGATAGATATTATCTATGTTATTGCCTAATAATTCAAAATCACATCACTTTAAGTAGAAGTACTGATGATACTTTGGTATATTACAGAGTCCTCAACTTATGACCAATTGTTTTATGAGAAATTTACGATGGCCTCAGAATGCATGCTTTATGGCCCGTAAAGCACTTCTGGCCATTGTAAGATGTTGCACACATCCCTGGTCATGTGACCCTTTGATTGCTTGACAACCAGTTCACAATTACAACTGGTTGCAGCAGCCCACAATCATGTGCCTGTGATTTCTGACTTCTTTTTTTTTTTGCCAGTTTACAGGACTTTATTCTGTTTTCTGGCAAAAAAAACCCCACCAAACCGCCTGTTCAGAATAAAAGATCTGCTTAACAACTACAGTGATTATGTGGTTTTCTTAACAAACGCCATGAAAGAATTATATCATGAGTGCCTTAACTTATGATTGCAATGACTTAATTGTGTTCATAAATCAAGGAGTACTTATATAAAAATCCTTTGGCATCTTAAAGTCTAACACATGCATTATACAAATACTGTTGTGGAAACAGGCTGTATTCCATTAAAGTTTATAGGATAATCTATTTATTATTCTTTAAAGATTCATGAGTTGTTTTTGCTCTAACTAATTAACAGGGGTAGCCATCGACAATTTATTCGTAAAGTGAAAGGTATATTCTTATATGTATTTATTTCTATGCTAGCAGAACCAGAAAATAAATTGGGATCTGAATCCATTTGGAATGATAGAAATATTTTTGGAAAAAAAAAAACCTGATTTGTGCTTATTTTCAGATGTACTTGTATGGTGTTGTGAATCATCATAGGGAACAATACAAGTAATGTATTGAACAGCCCAGCCAGGTTACAAACAGACTTAAGGCTCGGTCACATCGGCCGATGGATGCAAAACATATGTAAAAAGGACACAGCGGACGAGCAAATTTTCCATCCGTTGTTATCCATTCTCAAATGCCCCAAAATTTGCATAAAGAAAACCAGAAAGCGGGACAACAACGGAAAGGAACGACGTGGAGAGGACGTGCGAGGATGTTAAGCAGTGCTCAGTGACAGCCTAGCGGATGCAAGTGAATGAAGTGGATTACACACATCCGCAGGGCTTCCGGGAGAAGACAGCGAAGGGACGCGCAGTGGAAAGGAGCGATGGCAGAGTGGATGCCCGAAGCAGAGAAGTGGATGCAGAGCAGAAGGCCTACGGATGCCTGCGGAGCAAAGCATTCACTGCGCATGCGGGGAGGGTGCATTGCGTCAGCCGCAGATATAAAGGGAAGCAGCTCGCAAGACAGGTCACCATCAGAGGAAAGACCTGCTGCCAGACACATCTTCAGCCAACAACCATGGGGAAGATGAGGAAGCCTGGGCCTACTCCTGCCAGCCCTGGCAAGAAGGACAGGACCACCATCCCACCCCCTGGCATGACTCTGCTTTCTGCTGGGGCTTCTGCTGCTGGTGCTGACTCTG
Source organism: Laticauda laticaudata (assembly GCA_004320025.1). Classification (NCBI taxonomy): domain Eukaryota; kingdom Metazoa; phylum Chordata; class Lepidosauria; order Squamata; family Elapidae; genus Laticauda; species Laticauda laticaudata. Next base: position 25,958 of record BHFT01014446.1, on the reverse strand, counting down.
CTGGTGCTTGCTGCTTCTGCTGGGCTGCTCCTGGTGCTGGTGCTTTCTGTTGGTGCTGACTCTGCTGGTGCTGCTCTGTGCTGGTCTTCTGCTGGTGCTGACTCTGCTGGTGCTGCTGGTGGTGGTGGTGTTGGTGGACCAGCCCCAAGAACCTCAAAAGCCCTGCTGATGAGGGCGCCCAGAAGGCCCCTGCCAGAGGGAGGAAGAGGCATTCGTGAGAAAAGGGGAGAGGAGACAGTACTCCATTGCAGAGAACATGAGGAGGAGGTGCTCAAATGGCTTGAGGGAGAATGGTACCTCTGGAGGAAGGGACCAAGCAGAAGCAGCGCGCTTGCGGAGAGAGAAGCGGAGAGCCTGGGTGACACTTCGATGTCCTCCTGGGGTGGTGGACACATGCACACCTGGTACAGGAAGCTGCACCTGAAGAAGTCTGGCCAGGGCCGCGGTCACAGCTCACCGACTGGTAGACCTATATCATGGCAAAGTGCAGCTTTCCTGAGGGTGAGGTCCGCCTACTGAGGAGCAGCCCCTCTGTCTATCCCTCACTCTCAGGCAGCCCACAGAGAGCCAGTCCTCTTCTGGCAAAGAGTCAGCTCCTGTGTCCAGCAGGATTATCTTTGGAGCGCCCACAACGGAGACCCCCCCGAAAGCTGCACTCCCCTGTGCCGGAGCACATGGAGGATCCTGACGCAGATGGAGCAGAAGAGGCCGCTTGCCACCAGAGACCACCCCACCCCCACCCCCAGCTCCACCTCCACAGAAAGCAGGCAGAGAGGCAGACTTGGAGGGGCAGAGCCACACTGTCCTCTTGGAGATCAGGGACACATCAAAAGCAATGTAGATCTCCTCTCTCAGCTGGGTATACTTCGACATACCATCCTCTAACAGAAAGCCCTTCCTACCTACGTGAACACAGACCCTCATGGAAATTCCCGAAGCCCAGTACCAGGTATCAAGGGAGATCACAGTCTTCTGCACCATCCTCCAGGCTCAGCTGAACCTGCTCTGACCCATTCCAGGTCGGCTCCTCCACCCCAGGTGATTCACAGCCCTTCAAGGCTTTCAACAGCCCTCACCTACCAAGGCTTGGCTACCAGGAGTTCCAGGCAGCACAGGCAGCCCTCCCAGTCCAGGCACAGGTTCATCGTATGCCACAGGTGCACCGATACCAACGATGCCACCGATGCCACAGATGCCACCGACGCCACAGATGCCACCGAAACCACAGATGCCACTGACACCTCACCTCACTCACCTGCAGACCAGACAGCCCACAATACTCGTCCTTCCTCCACCCCACAGCCAAGCCCGCCTCAGAACATCTGTCATCGGTCTGGGACTGACATCCCATGTCCTGGAGGAAGGGCCTCTTAACATCACGGGACTGAGCCACTCTCTGAGAGCTTCCTCCACACACCATCCCTGTTGTTCTCTCAGGGCCAGGCACCCAATGGCTCCTCAGACCAGCACTCCAGCCACTGCCCACCTCCACAGCACCTGGACCCTTCACCCATGAGACCATGGCAACAACTCAAGTGAACTTAAAAGAGTGCCAGAGACTGGGTTGTTACCTGTTGACTTTATCCTTGCTTGGGACACTTTTCTTGGGTCATTTTGCTTTTTTAATAAAGTCCTACAGTTTGTTATTAAATAAAGGTTATCTTTGCTTCACCACACTTGGTTCAGTTCTTTTACTAAATAAGTCTTGGTGGAAACTTTTAGAAATGGTTTAAGCCTTTGCACACTTGTGGGCATGGGTAAGGATAGCTGTGGGATGGGCAGGGATACCTGTGGGATGGGTAATAGCTGTGGGATAGATAAGCCTCCAGTGCAAGCAATAGTGAGACTGTATCGGTCCACCCTCCCAGGTGCCACACCTATGGCCCTTTATTATCAATAACAATTTAATCATTCATCACACACATATTCAACATAAACAAAACTCTTTATAAATGCCCTGTTCATTGTAGGGGCACTCAACATACATGGCAGAATCTCATCAGTGTGATGAGACAGGCTCAAGGAAGCATCCATTAAGCATCTACCATCCTGTCTTGCCACTCCACTGCTCCAGCTGGGGATGCACCAATGTTTCAAGGAGTTGCGCTGGCTTCTTCCCTCACGTGAAGCTCTGTTGGGGCCTGGCACATCCACAGTGTCTATCAGGTTTAGTCCTTGCCTCCATTCACCAGGCTCCATGTCCCATGCCATTGTTGGCGGTCCACAAGCCTGTTTTGCAACACTGTGTAGCGGGTGCGCATGAGATTGTGCAGGATGCAGCAAGCTTCCACAATGTTCCTCACGGTCTCTGGTGATGCTGCATGGTGGTGAGAAGTACCGAAACCTGTTGGCCAGGATGCCAAAAGTGTTCTCACCACCCGTCTTGCCCTGGACAGCCTGTAGTTGAAGATCCTCTCTTCACGGGCGAGGTATCTGGAATGTAGGGCTTCATGAGGTAGGTTCTGAGGGAGAAGGCATTCATCACTCACAATGAAGTAGGGCACATCTTGTGTGTCGTTGGGTAGGGGCTGGATTTGGGAACCCATGATGAGGTTTGCATTCCAGCCCACCCTTGAGGTCACTGGCGTTGTATATCTAGGCATCTGAAGCTGACCCGTTCCTGAAGCATCAATGTACATGAACTTGTAGTCAGCATCGAACATGGCAAAGAGGATGATGCTGAGGAAGCCCTTGTAGTTGTGATAAGTGGACCCCTGAGTTGGCTGGAGCTTTGCAGGCCACGTGCTTCCCATCTATGGCTCCATGGTGTGGGGAAGTTCCACTTCTGATACCACTGCTCTGCAACTTTTCTTCCAGCCTTCTTCAGTGGTGGGACACTGAAGGAGTTTCCTCCAGGTATTCTTCGATGATGGCCTGCACCACTCTCTCTGACCGAATGCTGATGGTGTTGTGTGGCACCCTCCAGGCGTACTGCATGTTCCTGTACGTGGTCCTGAGGCCAGGTGGCAACAGTCAGTGCCACCTTCAGCCCAGGTTCCAGCTGGGCCGAAGTTGTGTTTGCCTTGGTCAACCTGGGTCTCAGCCGTCCACAACTTCCTCAAACATGGCTGGTGGCATCCTCATGAAGTGCTGGAATGCACAAGTGTCTTCATTCCTCAGCTTCACCATCAGCTTGTATACAGTCTTGTACTCGACTCTTCTTGCGATCCATCTTCGGACCACACACTTCTTGACGCTCCATTTCCTTGCGTAGAACAGGTGAAAGAGCCCTGAAGAGGGCTTCTGGCACGTGTTGTGAATGATGGCGGCTACCAAAAGGAGTGTGCGATGATCCATGGTGGAGATGACTGGATGCTGGGGAAGAGCAGAGTAAGAGCAGCTGAAGAGGTTCTGCACACCAGGGCTGCTGGACTGAAAGTGAGATCCAGGTGATTTCCTCCCCCTTTTTATAGGAAATATAGGTTTTTTCGCACTAGGTGTCCTTCTGCATCCCTCTAGACTTCCTGCAGACATCCTAAATATCCGAGATACAATCCCCTATACGAATGTTTTTCCATTTTATGCTTTATATGCGAGCTGCCATCCGCTTACATCCTTTCTATGTCCGTTCTACTAACTGCTGCGCGGACGTTCCGCGTCCGTTTCACTTCCTCCTCTTTCCGTTTTCCGCTGGAGCGGATGCGAGTTGCACGGAATGCGCAACGGATACTGAGTGGGATACAGCAGACATGTAACGGATTGTAGAACGTTTGTTTCCCCATATGTGTAGCGGATGTAGAAGGACGTGGCGGAAAGTTCATCGCTCAAAACGTTTTGTGCAGCTCAAAACTTTTTGAGTGGATGAAATCTCATAGTAACGGATGCTGGATGGATAGAATGTATGAATCACACACGCAGTGAATACAGAACGGATGCATCGCGTTAACCAACGGATGGCAAGCGTTTTTCTCCATTTTACATCCTCTTTCCATCCGTTGGTGCAGTGTGACATGGGCTTTAGCTGCTGATGGTGGGAGATAACCAATTGATACCAGGGTTCCAGGCTGGACTGGGAAGTTAAAGAAACACCTAGAATAAGGTAACAATTAATCACCAGTGTTGTTGCCAAGAAAACTGCATGGTAAGTAGTCACAGTGCATTAAACTCAAGTGGAAGAAAATTTGTTGTATTCTTAGACCCAGTCAGTTGTGGTTAATTCATCAGGCTAGAAAGTGAAAGACTGAGTTCTAGTCCATTCGGCATGAAGCCAGCAGAACAACTTAGAACAACTATGGTATGTTCTCTCAGCCCTGGGAAGAAGACAAGAACAAACCACTTCCCCAAATACTAGCCAAGCAGACTGCAAGCATGAGTGCAGCAGCTGCAAGTTGCAAACTGTCTCAGTTTTTAACCTGGTGCCTTAACCACTAGACCAAACTGGCTCTACATGCAACATACAAACCACAGATAAGTTTGTATATCATGCTTCACATGAAGTTAAAAGTAAACTGCTTTATGTTGTGTAAATTAGACCCATTCTATTTTTTTTTCCATCCAGGCTCCTGATAGTTATTTTGAAAATGTAATCAAGTTTTAGATGCATTGTAACTTGCAAACACCACAAACCATTCATCTAGAACAGGGGTCCCCAACCTCTCCCCCACTCTGTGGACCGGCACCAGTCCACAGCATGCCAGAAACTGGGCTCAGCAAACAAGCAAATCTGCGGGATGCAGGCAGCAGACGAAACCACGTCTGCCAAAAAACAAAACAACAACAACAACAACCATCTCTCTATGGAACCAGTCCCCAGAGCCCAAAAGTTTGAGTACCGCTGATCTAGAAAAATAACATGTGTTCTTTGATCAGTTGTTTTCAATAGGAAAACAAAACAAATAGTCGCATCCTTTAAGACATTGTCATCAGAAGATCACTTCTAGCCTGCAAAATTCCAGTTGACTTCCAGGTGGTATCAGAGAGAAAGAGTGACATTAACTACCATCTGGATCCCTGCAAAAGAGAGTGGTTTAATTTTATTTTAAAAATAAATGCTTCGTTCATTGGGAAAAAAAAATAAAATGCTGTATTTAGGAATAAATGAAACGACCTCCTGCAGTGATTGTGAATCTTTCATGTCCATACCCAAGTTCTGAATATAGCATTTATACACCTCCCATAACCTAATTACTTTGAAAATTTCAGTGAGTGGAGTTAACAGGCTTATTTTGAGTCATGCATAAATGTGTATTTATGCTATTTACAACGGGAGTTGCAGCAGCCTCTGTTTCTTCATAATGATTTTATTTCTCTAATTCTATTTAGAGACATGAGGCTGAAGCAGGTGTTCAGCCCTCAGTATGGCTGTGTCAATCCACCAAAGGGAGAACTTCTGCAAAAGATGATGCTATAAACCAGAGGAATATTTTTCTCAGTAGGATACTAAATCAGAGATAATAATCCTTGTCCTATAAACCATGGAACTTGTGATTTAATAATGCTAATTTTATAAATCTTGCAACTTAAAATTCAAATTACAAAGCAGGATGGAATCCACAACCCTCCCTCTATAGATTTGGAGTGATGGCCATGTGTAGTTGAAAATCAAGATCTACATAAAAGAACATCAGCAGGCTCAAATAATCACCAGAGTTTGTAGAAACACAAACCCAAAAGCGCTTTCTTCATTTTTGAGGTTTGCTCATTTGGGGAGGTCCATAGAATTTATGAATTAACAATTCGATTCCTAGCTGCATATTGCTTTTTCTTAGAATATGTTCTTTGAATGATAAATGAATTGTATTCTCAGAATGTGATTTGCATAATGGCTTGCTAATTTAGTCTATTGTGAACCTCATCTATTTGATATGTTCAGACTGGAGTAGCATAGAAATCCCTGTAGACAAAACAAATGATATGCTTGAAAAGCCTTTAAGCTTCATTATAGCTCATGACTGTCTTTCCTTCTTAGATTCCATTCACTATTCCAATTCTGTGTATAGAGTACTGCATCCTTTTGCATCATTGACACTGTGATTCTGTTCAGAATATAGAATATACACTTAACAGAGTTGGAAGGGAGGTTGGAGGTCTTCTAGTCCAACCCCCTGCTCAAGCAGGAGACCCATACTTCTTCTTCCTAGCATATTCCTCTAGGTGCAGGGTCCACTTTTCAGATCACTGAATGTCACTTTGCATGGTCAGCTATGTCTCCAGTGTGCAGGCCTGTGGCTTGCATATTTTTGTTGATGGTGTCTTGCCACATCTGTTTTGGGTACCCGTGAGGTTGCAGGCCACTGACTTCTAGTTGGTAGGCAGTCTTGGCCACAGTAGAAGGTGCTGCTCTCTAGACATGTCCATATCAGCAGAGCTGGCCTTCTCTCATCTTCTCTATAATTGGTGTCACACCAAAATGCTGTCAAATGTCATTTGTGATGTGGTCAAGAAGGGAGATGCCCGATATCCAATGGAGCATTAGCATTTCCATTACATGGAGATAGCTTTCGGTCCCTGTTGTTGCTGCCTAGCATTCAGTGCCATAAAGTGCAACAGGGTGGATGGTTGTCTTGTAAATCTTGAATATAAGATGGGTTGGCATCATCTGTCACATAGCACACCAGTGAATTCTCACCAACACATCCAGGCTGCATTTACCCTTGCTCGCACCTTGTCATTGATATTGCCAAGCAGGGACTCTATACCATGGGTGTCAAACTTGTGGCGACATGTTGCTGTCAAATGACATTTCGTGACATTTTTCCCATTTGCTGACTTGTGATGGGTATGGCTTGCATGTGACGCATCCAGCCCAAGGGCTGCCAGTATGACACCCCCTGCCCTATACTATACATTGCTCTTAAGAAGACACTCTTCTTAAAACTTCTTAAAAACCTCCAGTGGGAAAATGGCTTTCTTGGCTGGGTTCAGAGGTGGGATTCTACTGGTTTGGCTCAGCTCCAAAGATCAACTGAGAGAGAACCTATTTGCTCCAACTTGCTCCAATTTGTTCTTGTTTGGCCCGCCCGCCTGCCTGGGCTCTAGGCTGTCCTTTATTTCCTCCTTTTTCAACCACAGCTGCTTTGTGTGGCAGGAGAAGATGATTTTGCATGGCAGAAGATGAGAGGCTTGCAGGAGAAGATGATTTTCAAATGCTGCACAAAGCATGCACTCACCAAACTGGTGATTACGCCAATTGAATCTCACCCCTGGCTGTGTTCACACATTGCCTTAAAGCCATGAAGTTTTCAGTAAAGCTTAGCGCAATATATGAACTCATAATCCAAAATGATTTAGAAGTTTGTGATTCAGCATGCACTCTGAGAACAATAGCTTATTCAGCAATCTAAGATTCAATAGCTTAGTGTGATGTGTGAACCTGGTCAGAATGTTTGTCTATCAACTGCAACATGGTTTGCTCCCCCTTTCCCAACTGAGAGCCTTCAGACATGTTGAAAATTGACTTCCATAATTTTCAGTAGCTTTTCAAGATGATGATGATTCTTTTGCCCCTCCCAGAGACTTTAATGGGATAGGTTACATAAATTAGGTTTTTTTCCAGCTTAAAAACACTTTGGATCACAAAGCATTTGCTGTATCATTGAGATATTATGCATCTCCTCATGCATGGTTTCCCGACTTCAGCAATGGCTTCTTCTGCATACACAAGAAAAAAGCATTAGCGAAACTGTTTGCAAGCTTGAATCCAGACTTTTCCTGACTACAAAAAAAATGTGCCAATGTTTAAAAGCAACACTAACCCCGTGTTTGCTGACTGAAGAGCATAGCAGATAATGTTGCCCCCAATGTAATTTGAAAAGGAAAACCAAAAGATTCCCTTGTCAAAGTTATGCAATATTTTACTGATGCGTACTCCCTTTTTATATGGAAAAAATGCCCCATATAATTACATTTGTTACTAAGTCAAATTAATAGACTTATATGAAAAAAAAAATAACTTATTGAAAATTTTCCATTAATTTTTATCTGGATTGTGTAAACTCTGTTGTGAGAACCAAGTTTTATCGATGATAATTTTATGTTCTCATGCATTTTACAGAACTGATTACTGAATTCCAGCTTGGGGAGAGAGGGGGAAAAATGAAAACAGAGTAACAGATTGACCAAGATATTTTGATTTAATAACACTAAGATTCACTTAGCATCTACCATAGCTCTTCGAGTTTAGGTGCTTGGCCCCAAAGTAACAATTTTCACTCTTAAACAAATAGATATTGGATATCATAATGAAGTGATTTCCCCACCCCCTTATCCATTAAATGTGTTTTTTTTTTATTTTCTTAAAGCCAAAAATAACAAGTGAGCAATTTTCTTTCTTTTCTTTTTTTAATAAAAAGCACTTTAAAAGTTCATGCCTCAATAATATAAAATGGAAAATTGCCAAGATTTTGGCAAATTTGTTCCTCAAATTGATACTGCCTTTTGGGAAGTCATGTATTGCATTTTTTTTTAATTACTACCTAATGGTTGTTTTGACATTATTTTTGCCATCCAATATTTTTTGGATGGCAAAATCCATTGAGTGAATTAGTTGTGCACTGAAATACAATGGTAGTATTTTATCCTTTGCATGCATATTAGCACATTCTTGACCAACTGAGCCTGGAGAAATGTGAACAAATACACATTGGCTCTTTTCCCACGGCCAAAGTAATGTTACCTTTGCATCTTTGTCAGCATAAAAATATACCGATGTGAATTGAGCTATCATAAGAATCAAATCCTAGCCTGCCTTAGGAGTAAGTATGGTAATGGATGCTACCCTTAAGAGTTGCAGTATGACACAAGTTAAAGAAAACAATTGCAGATTCTCCTGGTTTTGTTACTCCAAGTCTGTTGTGGTTAGCCGGCAGCAGGTCTGGATGGCTGAGGAGAGCGAGGACTCAGATGAGGGGCCAGGACCATTAAGGAGTGCACTGCTGTCTTCAGAGATTGTGGGGGCTGGCAGCAGTGATGAGGAGGTTCCCGAGGAGCCTGTGCCAAGTGTGCATGCGTGCAGGATTGCTCCCAGGAAAGAGCAGCTGCAACAGCACAGGTGACTCGGGAGTAAGGCTGCAAGGTAATAGCCCCTCCTTCAAGAAGATAAAAGTCAGTTATGAAGCAAACGTTCTTTGCAGAAAGCAAATACATTTTGAAATTCAGCCTCGTGGACATTACAGTATTTGGTATTTGAAGACTCTTGTGTTGTGAAATATTTCTTATCTGTGATTTTTGGCAGTGTCGCATAGTTTTGGCAAGGTTTGTGTTTATCAAAGTTAATTACTTTGCAGCAGCCATTTAACCCAGGATTCATAAGACTCATTAAAAGGTTTCTGTTCCCTTTGGGTTATTGTTTGTCTTATTGGAAAAGGGTTTGGGTCAGAACAAAGTCTCACCTCCTAGCACAGGGCCTGTCAAACTTCTGGCCCGCAGGCCAGATGTCTCACATGCTAGCCACGCCCATGCCTGGTTTAGCGAAGGGGAAAAAAGTCCCAATGTACCACTTGATGCTGCCGTGACATGATTTTGACACTCCTGTGAAATCCAACCAGCAGTCACTGTCCTTAATATGATATAAGCTGGGGCTGAGCAAGAGGAGATGGTTGCCTTAAACAGTATAGCCATCTGACAATGTGTCTAATTAACAGGGTTAGGGATTGGGTTAGAGTGTGGAAGTACAGGTAGACCTCAACAGTTGAGCCCAAAATATTCTTTGCTAAGTGAGACAGTGGTTAAGTGAGTTTTGTACCATTTTACGACCTTTCTTGCCACACTTATTAAGTGAATCACTGCACTTGTTAGGTTAGCAATACAGTTGTTAAATGAACTTGGCTGCCCCATTGACTTGTCAGAAGGTGGCAAAAGATGATCACGTGACAGTGGCCTTAATTCTTCTTGTGCTCCTGTGACTTAACAGATGCAGGAGTGTGGAATAAAGCAGGAAAAAAAACTTGAGCTTATGTTGCAAGGCAATTACTGTGCCCAGTAACACTCAGAAGTACATCATGGAATAAGCAAAATGGCATTGCCCCCTCCCAAAAAATGTCCACAAAAAGGGCCATTACTGTCAGTGGAAAACCTGTACTGGTGAGAGAGCCAAGTAAATATAGTTGGCAGAATTCAGGTCTCATTCCCCATTGAAGCCCATCTTTTGAGCAACACAGCACTGGGATTCTCAAGAAGATATTTACATTTCTATCACTTTTCAAACAGCTCTGATCCTATGTACAGAGCCATGGTGGCGGAATGGTTAGATTGCAGTATTGCAAGCTAATTCTGCCAACTGCCAGAAGTTCGAGTCTCACTCGGACCAAGGTTGACTCAGCCTTCCATCTTTCCGAGGTCAGTAAAATGAGGACTCAGACTGTTGGGGGCAATAGGCTGCCTCTGTAAACCACTTAGAGAGGGCTGTAAAAGCACTATGTGTTGTAGCCTGTCAGCTGCTGGCCCCTCCAGCAGCTGAATCAGAGGACAAGGAGGAGATGTGAGAGTCAAAGTCAGCATCAGAGCAACCTGGGAGCTCCGAGGAGGAAGAGTGAAAGGACCTGGCAGAGGGAGAAACAGAGGTAGAGCCTAAGACATCCGTCAGCCCTCAGATGGAGAGTTAACAGTCTGGAGGTGGTTGATGAAGGAGGAACAGCTGGGTCCAATGCCTGACATGCGCCTGTGCAGAAGGCAAAGAACAGGAGAGCAGTGAAAAGCTGTGGGCCGATCCTGGGGAAGGAAGAGCCACCGCTGCTAACAAGGCCCCAGTCTAGCTCTGGGGATAAAAGGCAGGACAGACTTGTAAGCCTGCGAGATACTTTTTGCCAGGGCTGCCAACATTCCTAATAAAGGAATCTTTTCAGTTCATGTCAGAGGGTTTGTCGTATATGGGGAGCTGAGTCAGAACAAGCGGTTTACAAGTCTAAGTACAACTGCTATGTATAAAAGGCCTACTGAATCCTAAGTTATCTGTAATCTGCTATCAGGGGAAAAACAGAGCAGAAATGCAATAACTGTCCATAAAGGTCCAGGATTCAGGTGTCAGAGCTTTTCACAAGATGGTCCAATTGTAAAATTCAGGATTTGAAGGCAGGTTCAGAGTCAGAGACCCGCTTCCAGCAGAGTAAGCATGGATCTGAAGCAACTTTGAACCTATGGACTTCACTTCCCAGAATTCCTGAGCTAGCTCTGGAGGCTGCTGTGATAATATAACCCAAGCTGCTGGTGCGGCTTGTTTAGAGGCCTTGTTGCGCTCTCTTGTCAAGGATATACACCAATGGCCTGTGGTCTGCTTTCACAGCTGCTTGCATATTCTCGCCTACGCACCTGCCATAATCCGGTATCTCAGTATTTGAATCAGCATTCCCCTGCTAAGGTCATTGCCTCCCTCAGGGTTAGTTGTCCATTAGCTCCTCTGTCTGACAGTCCATCTGGACTGCCTCTTCAACATCTGAGAAAATTCAGAGACCATAACATGTGCCTTCTGTAGCCTGTGCTACAGAAGACCCTTTTCCCACATACTCTCGGTTTAAAGCCAGAAAAAACAGTTGCGCAGTACAGAAACAATGATCTAATCTCTGTCCACTTCACTGGCTATCAGTAGGTTTCCAAGTCTAATTCAAAATGTTGCTTTGATCTAATAAAATCTTATTGGGCTCCAAGATATCTCAGGACTATTTTCTCCAAGGGAAATCTGTCCAAGAAGATGACTTAGGATCCCATCCCTGTGTTAGGCAGGGGAGCATGGATCTGAAGATACTCCCTTCAACCCCCATGCATGGGAACATCCTGCTTCTGACTGGGTGACAACTTGCATATTCCCTGGTGATATTCTGTAAGACATTTGATCAGGTCCCTTATATTTCTGATTGATAAGTGTTGGTGGCTTTTGGTTTCTATATGATTGATTCCCCTGTTCTAATTTTATTTGTTAATATCTACAAATCTAGTAGGTATTATATACTATATATTTTACAGAGACTTCCCCGCCCCAAGTGATTCTGAGGGGCTTACATTTGAAAAACAAGGAATGAGAAAAATTAAGAGATCATTGTTGTTCCAAACAACAACAACGAACAACCTACAAAGACTCAGCAGCCCATGCTACCCTAGGGCCAGGGAGATTAGCTGGATTTTCACAGACTTTCCAAAAACCATTAAGCTTGAGAGTCACATTTATTTGTAATCATAGGTATTAGCAAAATTGATATAAAATTATAACGATCTGTGTGAGAGATCCCATGGAGAGGGGTTGTAGCAGTGGTGGGATTGCTGCTTTTTCTTTCCAAATATTGCAAAGGAAGGAAGGAAAATGATGATATTCTCCAAAGAATAAAGTAGTACATTTAGCTTATTCATTTGCAGGCCAATGAACATGCAGCCATTCACACGAAGGCTTTTCTCCTCTGAATATAGGCTCATCTGTGCTAAGTGTGGAAATGTTTTCGGAAGCCGGTTTCCTATGAAAGATGCCAGTGTGGGGATGTGGGCCTTATTGGGCCTCTAGAGTTTTCAAACGCCTGAATAGGATTTCTGAGGGACTAAAAGTAGCAACACTTTTACTATCTCAATACCACATGCTGCTAGGCATAATGCTGATGTCCTCTCCCGGCTCTGCATTTTTGGCTCTGCCTGACAGCCAACCTCTGACCAACATCAGTCTGGCTCTGTTTGGCAAAGCAGATTTAATCATATCAATTCCCTGGAACATTTTCCAGGATTATGATTACTCATGGGGAGGAATCACAAGGTTTGAAGAGGTTTTTTTGTTTGAGAGGGGGAGGGATTGCTGCAGAGGCATCTCAGTGTTTATCCTGTCAAGAAGTGAGTCAGCGGATGATGCCAACTTGTCACAACACCGGCAGGATCTCAGGAGGCCTGGAATATGGAATAATAATAACCCTTTGTAACTGCTGCTGCTGTATCGATGACAGAATGTGCATTGTGTTATTTCTTTGTAATAGGAGACACTCTTGGGTATCCTTTTGTACTCTTCTGCTAAGAAATGCATTTCAGAGAGGAAATATTTCACCGGCATTACAGATATCTTAAAACCAAGCCTTTAGTCTATGTCCCGGAGTAGATTGCTAAAAAGGAGGTAATCATTATTGACAAACTAATTATTTGGGGATGTTTTGTTTGCTGGCTTTGGTGCCTTCAAGTCAGTTTTAATGCCCAGTGAGTGCCTCAGTAAACACATGTGGGGGTTTTGGCAATTTTTTTCAGAAGAGGTTTTCCACAGTCTTGCTGGGAATGACAGAGTGACTGGTCCAAGATGACCTAGCTGGCTATCAGCCTAAGACAGTACTGGAACTCACAGTCTCCTGGTTTCTAGCCAGTACCTTTAACCGCTACATTGAACTGGGTCGCAGTTTATCATTTTATGAGCCATGGTGGCTCATAAATTTGAGAAACCAACAGATCCAGGAGCTCTGAAGACCTGGAATCAATTTTGCCAGCACTGAGCTTATCCTTTTCTCCATGTAGACTGTAATTGCTTCCAGATACTGGATGACAACTTCAACAATGTCATTTGTGCAGTCTAGGATGGATATCTAAAACTAAATATCATTAGCATACTTGTGGAATTTCACCCCATGCTGATGACGGGTGACTAATTTAGCAGTTTCATGTAGATATTAAGTAGGAGTAAGGATAGAATTAAGCTATGAGATACCCTACATATGAGAGCTCTATGGCTAGATCCACATTATCTAGAAATGACCTTGGAAGAAGGAAGAGAATAGCGCCTCCCACTGTTATTTCCTGGAGACAGTCCAGAAGGATATCATGATCAATGGTATCAAAAACTGCTGAGAAGCCTAGGAGAGCAAGTTGTGCCATCTCCAGGAGTCATCCACAAGGATGATTGCTTTAGTTCTATGACCCAGCCTGAAACTCAATTGAAAATGATCCAGATAATCTGCTTCTTTTGGAGCCATTAGAAGCTCTACACCTGTCACCTTCTCAACAACCATCCCTAAAAAGGTAAAGTTGTTGACTCTGTTGTTACAGCCTCAACCTCTCACAGCTTCAAGGAGGAGGAGGAGGAGGAGGAGGAGGAGGAGGAGGAGGAGGGAGGGAGAAAGATAGACAGACAGAGCATGGCATTATACAAATTTACTCAGGTCAAGTAATGTTTGCAGAGAGAGAATTATTTTGTTATGAAGAAGAAACTACAGATGCCTCCAGTGAAAGGAATAACCATATTAAAACAGTTGCTTGCTTGGCAGTCTGTCTTAGATTTGCAGATGAAAAAAATCCACAACCATTCCCAAGTGGGAAAATATTCTGCATGTAGCAAGGGCAAAATCAAGTGTGATATTAAGCCCCTGTCACACTGCACCAACGGATGCAAAGAGGATGTAAAACAGACAAAAAAGCTTGCCATCCTTTGGAAAACGCGATGTACTCACTGCCTCCGTTTTGCTTCCTCTCTATCCGTCCAGCATCCTTTCATTGACGTTTCATCCGCTCAAAAGTTTTGAGCTGCTCAAACTTTTGCGTGGAAAATGTATCCAATTCGTCCGTTCTGCATCCGCTACGCATTCCGCTACGCATCCATTCTGCATCCATTACGCATCCACTATATCCACTGGCATCTGTTCCGAATCCGTGCAACTCGCATCCGCTCGGACGCAGGGAGGAAGCGGAAACGGACGTGGAACGGATGCAGAATGGATGCCTAGCAGATGCAGCTCGGAAACAAAGCATTTAAAATGGAAAAACTTTCGCAGAGGGGACCTATCTCGGAATATTAAGGATGTCTACAGGATGCCTAGAGGATGCCTAGAAGGAGCAACAGGGACACCTATACTGCCTATAAAAAGGGGGAGCAACACATCTGGATCTCACTTTCAGAACAGCAGCCCTGGCGGTGCAGACCTCTGTCAGCCTTCATCTGCTCTTTCCTCTCCACAGCATCCAGTCATGTCCACCGTGGATCATAACACAGTCCTTTTGGCAGCTACCATCATTCTGCAAGTGCGAAGCCATCTACAGGCTCTGAGAACTCTACTACGGGAAGCAAAAGGGGTGGCCAAGAAGCGTCTGGGTATGAAGATGGTTCGCCAGAAGAGCAAGGATGGACTGTACAACAAGCTGATGGTGAGAAAGACACTCAGGCATTCCAGAACTTCATGAGGATGCCTCCAGCCATGTTTGACGAACTTGTGTAGCGGCCTGACACCCAGGTTGACCAAGACAAACACCAACTTCCAGCCCAGCCTGGAACCTGGGCTCAAAGTGGCACTCACTCTGCGCCACCTGGCCTCAGGACCACCTACAGGACCATGCAGTACGACTGGAGGGTGCCACACAACACCATCAGCATTGTGGTCAGAGAAGTGGTGCAGGCCATCATCGAAGAATACCTGAGGACTCCTCCAGTGCCACCACTGATGAAGGTGGAAGAAAAGTTGCAGAGCAGTGGTATAGAGGTGGACTTCCCCACCACGCTTGGAGCCATAGATGGGAAGCACCGTGGCCTGCAAAGCTCCACCCTAAGTCGAGCTCCATTTATTTACACTACAAGGGCTTCTCAGCATCATCCTCTTCGCCATGTCGATGCTGACTACAAGTTCATGTACATTGATGCTTCAGGCAACGGCTCATTTCAGATGCCCGGTATACAATGGCCAGTGACCTCAAGGTAGGAGCTGGAATCGCAACCTCGTGGGCTTCCCAGATCCAGACCCCTTCCCAACGATCAACGCAAGATGTGCGCTACCTTCATCGTGGGGGATGACAGCCTTCTCCCCTCACAACCTACCTCATGAAGCCCTACACTTCCAGACTCCTCACACCGTGAAGAGAGGATCTTCAACTACAGGCTGTCCAGGGCAAGGCGGGTGGTGGCACACCTTTGGCATCCTGGCCAACAGGTTTCCAGGTACTTCTCACCACCCATGCAGCATCGCCCAGAGACCGTGAGAGGATCAATGGAAGCTTGCTGCATCCTGCACAATCTCATGCGCACCGCTACCCTCAGTCTTGCAAACAGGCTCTGTGGACCTCCAACAAGGCAATGGGACATGGAGCCTGGGGAATGGAGGCAAGGGCGAAACCTGATAGACACTGAGGATGTGCAAGGCCCCCAACAGAGCCTCACGTGAAGGGAAGAAGCAGCCAACCTCTCTGAAACATGGTGCAACCTCCCCAGCTGGAGCGGTGGGAGTGGCAGACAGGATGATAGATGCTTAATGGAGTGCTTCCTTCCAGCCTGTCTCATCACACTGATGAGATTGGGCCATGTATGTTGAGTGGCCCTACAATGAACAGGGCATTTAATAAGAGTTTGTGTTTATGTTGAAATGTGTGGATGATTGATTATATTGTTATTGATAATAAGGGCCATAGGTGTGGCACCTGGGAGGGTGGACCATACAGTCCCACGATTGCTTGCACTGGAGGTTTATCTATCCACGCATTACCCATCCAAAGGAGACGACCTGCCCATCCAAGGTATCCCTGCCCATCCCACAGCTATCTTAACCCATCCCACAAGCATGCAAAGGCTTAAAATTTCTAAAAGTTTTCCACCAAGACTTTATTAAAAAAAAGAAATGAAACAACAAAGCTATAAGACAAAAGATGAGTCTCTGGCTACTCCTCTGGTCGCTCAGTCTCAGGGGTGAAGGAGTGCAGGTGTGTTGGAGGTGGCTGGGTGCTAGAGTGCTTGTCATCAGCTCCTCCATGAGCAAAATGCAGCAGAGAGCCCAGCCCCCAGAAAGAGCGGCCCATGCTGCAGAAGCCCCAAGCAAGAACCAGAGTGAGGGTCAAGGGGTGGGATGGTAGCCCTGTCCCTCTTGCCAGGGCTGGCAGCAGATGGCTGAGTGCTTGCTGTACTCGCATGGTTGTGGGGTTGCTGGCTGGCAGGGAGGCTGGCAGGAACCAAGGCGGCAGGGAGGCTGCTAGGGAGGCAGGCACCAGGTGGCCAGGACCAGGCTGGCAGGGCACACGAGGCTGGCAGGAAGGCTGGCAGGGAGGCAGGCACCAAGGCTGCAGGAAGGCTGGCAGGCAGGCAGGCACCAAGCGCTGGCAAGCAGACTGGTGGCAAGCAAGGCTGGCGCAGGCAGACATAGCAAGGCTGGCAAGGGAGGCTTGGCAGCAAAGGCTGGCAGGCAGGCAGACGAGCAGGCTGGCAGGGCAGGCTGGCAGCAAGGCGGCAACAAGGCTGGCAGTAGCAAGCTTGCAGGCAGACATGCAGGCAGAATGCAGGCAGACATCAGCAGGACAGGCAAGGCAGTTGATGTGTCCTGGCAGCAGGTCTTTCTTGACTGATGGCTGACCTGCTTCTGAGCGCTTCCGTTTATCCGCTGGGGCTGACCAATTGCATCTCCCCGCATGTGAATTCAATGCTCGGATATCGCGCTACGGCTTCTGGCTGTGCATCCCCGCTAGGCTTCCGCTCTGCATCCGCTTCATCCCGCTGCTCGCATCCGCTCTGCATCCGCTGTTTCCGTCCTCGCATTCGCTTTGCTGAGGTCCCCGGAAGCCTAGCGGATGTACCATCCGCTCCATCCGCTTCATCCACTGGCTTCGTTCGCTCCGCTTTCCATCGCCTGCGTCCTCCCCCCGCCAGTGTTATCCGCTCCGGTTATGCAAATTTTTGCCCTTTTGAGAGTGGATAACAACGGATGGAACATTTTGCTCGTCCGTTGTGTCTGTTTTGCATCCGTTGGGCAGTGTGAAAGGGCCTTTAAATACATCACTTGGAGTTAGGTGTTTATTTCAAAAACTAAAAAGGATGGTTGGGGCTTCAAGATGTATGCAGTGGTTCTACCCTTTTCCTTTTCATATGAAGCAAAACTCCCCAAACATCCCAGATTATGGAGGATACTCTCTCTGGACCTGAGTCAGGTTTTGACATGCTTGGTGTTCAAAAATTCTATAACCATGCTTCTTTTCCAAAATTTTAATTAATTTTACTTTTCATTGGTTCTTTTCCTATTTCAGTTTCTATTTTTGAATTTGATAGTTCTTGCTTGATCATAAAGGCAAGGAATGAATGAGAATGATATAATCTAATTTTCCTCTTCCTTTATTCAATTAAGTATCAGTCTCAAATGACAACTCATCTAGGATGATACATTTTATTATCTCATGTTCAATATACAGGAAATATTGTTTCACATTATAGCAATAATTTCCACAGGAACTCAGTTTAAGAATTACAAATAGAATAAAGAATAGAATTCTTTATTGATAGAGAATAGAATTCTTTATTGGCCAAGTGTGATTGGACACACAAGGAATTTGTCTTGGTGCAAATGCTCTCAGTATACATAAAAGAAAAGATACATTCGTCAAGAGCCAAGAATCATAAGGGACAACACTTAATAATAATCATAGGGTACAATAAGCAATCAAATCATGGCCTTCAGGGAAAAACTGTCCTTGTGTCTAGTTGTTCTGGTGTGCAGTGCTCTATAGCATCATTTNGTAGTAATTGTTTTTTCTGCAGTCCTAATTATCCTCTGAAGTCTGTGTCTGTCCTGTTGGGTTGCAGAACCAAACCGGATATATGTAGTTGAGCGTATCTTTGTGTACACTATATGTTCTTTTTCATAAATAGTAATGAAAGCAGTGGTAGGATGCTGCACAGGTTTGGATGAACCTGCAGTTCTGATCACTGGCTGGCTCCTCCACCCACCCCTCCGCTATCCTTTCCATATATAACTAACTTTCTGGCTTGTTCCACCCGCCCACATTGCCCACTGAGTTCCATGCTGCCCTTGCTGTACTCAACAGAGCTGCTTTAGTCGATTAGCTGCCTGTTTGAAGCTCTGTTCCACTCCCAAAGGGGTGCATGCGAGCAAAGCACATGCTCACAACCAGTGAACTAGTTGGTAACTGTTATGTATATGTAAATAACATAGTTGGGTTGACAATATATAAACTACAAATATATATGTTTGTAGCTTTAAGGAAAAATACTGTCATGTATTATACTGTGTTCTGGTTGGTTGATTATGCGACAAGCTGCCATAAGAGGGAGCTATAGATCATGGTTTAACTCTCTTTTTAATTGATGATCTCTCTTGATACTTATACTGACTGACTACGGACCGATACTGACTAACTCTGTTTATTTGGATATTCTGTTGATATCGAAGATTTATCTGTTGTATTATGGTTTGATATTTGTCTGCTGTAAAAGACGTGAAACCAGTAAGAAGACTTTATAACTGGATATTTCTGGACTGTAAAAAATGTGTATGACATGGACTGTTTGTTAGACTATTTCTTCAAGTAAACATTAACACAACTTGTTCAACTCTGTGTGGCTGTATATTTATTCATAACTGTTCTCATAACCCTTTCCGTGTGAATATTCTTTTGTATACAAGGGTTACTCTGCACATGTTTTATCTTCGGTATGAGCCCAGAGAGATATTGGAGAACCAGTGTGAATATACAGTTGTCATATCAGAGAGCTAATTGTGTTTATTATTACAGTGGCACAAGAACATTTTGCAACCAGTTCTATATCCCTGATCTAATCCACTTGGATGGAACAAATATGTTTCCTGGTCTATAAGTGCAGCTACTTCTGTGGAAAGAAGGATTATGACTGTAGTGAATAATCCACCGAATGTAACAACTTTGAATCCATTGAATATTGAAGATAAAAAAGAACAACAGATGAATTTAACCGCTGGATAATGAAAAAGGCTTTAAGTTATAATTGGACTGACACTGAGTGATATGCAGCTAGTCCATATCCATGATGACAAGAATCTGCTGCTAAGATGTTGGGACATTCCTGACACTCAGGGAAGAACAGATCTGGATTAAAAAGCTGGTGCTGGCTTTCTATAAAGCCTCTGTGGAAGAGCCACTCTGAACATAGTTCTGGGTGTGTGCGATATGCAGTGCTCCACAGTTGAGTGACAGGAAAACTGTTACAGAGGCTGATAAACACAGGCTCAAAAGATCATTGGTTGCCTCTGCCCTCCCTGGAAACTTAGCCAGGTCCCACTGCCAAAGTAAGAATCAAGGCCATTATAGAAGACCCTCGTCACAAACCGGAAATTATCCCTTTTTTGACCTGCTGCCGTTGACAGCCATGTTTAGGGCCACATAAAATTCCCACACACTAGACAAACTAATAGTTTTCTTTTCCCCTGGGCATCTCAAAACTGCAAAAAAACATGAGGTCACTACCTGTTATTAAGATGTGAAAGTGTGAAAGTCTCAAACCCCATTCAGGTGTAAATATACATATTAACAGGTACAATCCATCTCTTGTGTATTATACGCGGCTAACGTACAGCTCAGTATTGGATGTACTATTTTGGTGTATATTCATAGATATTGTACTCTCAAATTGCAAATGGAGATGGGGTACTCTATTTTTCTTTTCTTCATTTTTATGTGCTTTGGTTTTATGGTTGCAGACATTTGCTGGGGTGCAGCCCCAGTTTCGTGTATGTGGTAGCAATGACAATAAAGTTCTTTGGAAAGATTTAATGTTTGAGATAGGTGTGGTTGACCACATGTACTTACACATAAACTATTTCGAGCTCACTCTTATAAATGGTAGCCAATATGTTGGTTCATTTGGAGTTTATGAAATGACTTTCAGGAGCTACAGAAAAAGAACTGATTTTTCTGAGTCACATCAGAAATCAGGTTTACATTATTCTTTCTTCTTTGGAGAAACTTATGATGATATGTGTTTCTTCACTGAAGTTTAAAAACAGAGATGACTCACATTGACTGCCATAATTGGACGACTGTAGAAGAGTCAAGAAGAACGGCCGCAAGATAGAATTCAACATAAGAGAAGACAACCACCAGAAGAAAAAACTGTCGTTTCAACTGCCTATCTTGTTAGGAAATATTTTTTCTTGTAGGCAAAGGACAAATATAGCCAGATACTGTAAAAAGGGGAAGAAACAGAATGATATAAAGAGAGGCTCATAAGAATGTTCATTTAACGCAATATAAATATCAACTACAACATATAACTACAAAGTAAAACCATGATAAGTCGGATAGTATAGGTGGAGCGATGTGATGTATAAATAAAAGTAAAGAGACACTATTGTAATATGAGAAAGAGTGGAACAGCATATATCGATATAGGCTAATGGATTGAAAAATGAGAAGCATAATGGAGAAGGTACTGCATATGTTCATAATATAAATAAAGTTTACCGATTTATATGTACATGGAATGAAGTTTAATTTGCTATCTGTAAGAGAAATGGAAAAAGCAGGATTTGTAGTAACATTTAAGGGAGATACATGTTTAATAGAAAAACAAGGTGAAAGTATTACTGCAAGATTGGAAAATCGTTTGTTTATTATAAATGATGATCCATCAAGTGATGTTAACTCAGTTTATGAGAATAAGAAGTCTCATGATGAATGTATTCATCTATTACATAGATGTATGGGACATATAAATTTCAAAATGATAAAGAAATCTGTTGAGTTGTCTTCTGGTATAGATTTAAAATCTTGTATAAAGTATGTAGATTGCAATATGTGTAATAAAAAAAAACAAGGTAATTTCTGAAAATATGATAAATGGACTGAAAACTAGTAAACCATTAGAAGTTGTGTTTGCTGATATCACTGGACTTAAAAAAACTTAGTATAGGTGGAGCCTGTTATATATTCAGTATTGTGGATCATTTTTTCAGATATGGTTTCTGTTACCTAATGAAAACAAAGCAAGAAACATACCAGTATTTTGTAAACTGACTAAAATTTACCGAAAGAAAACAGAAACAGAAAATTATTAGATTAATTACAAATAATGATACTGAATTTACTAAAAACAAATTTGACATCATGTTACGAAAAGCTGGGATTGAACATGAACATTCTGATCCTTATCGGCTACAACATAACTCATATATTGAATGTAGAAGACAAACATTACAAGTTATGGCAAGGAATAAGATGTCTGATTCTGGTATATCAGAGCAACTATGGGATGAGGCAATAATGTGTGCTAACCATGTTTTGAATAATGTAATAAATTTAATGACTAGTGAATTACCATTTATTTGTTGGCATAGAAGTAAACCAGATCTTAGTTATTTGCATGCATTTGGAACCCCAGCATGGGTTCATATTTCCACGTAAGTAAGACAAAAGGAACAATATGATGAAATTGTATTTTGTAGGTTATGGAGCTAATCACAGATTATTTAAATTTTGGGAACCAGGTACTACTAATATATATTGCAGTGCAAGTGCTAAATTTCTGGAGCATGTTGGCTGGTGAAAGTTTAAACAAGAAAATGATAATAAAAACATAGCATTACTATAAAAACTCCATTGTTCACTGATCATAAAAATGATGGGAATATTGATGAATCAATAAAAGACGAACCATCTATAACTGCAAAAGATTCGGGAGGGGAGGTAGAGGAATAAAATAAACAAACTACATGTACTGAGTTTTCTAGAAGGTCAATTAGAGAGAGACGTAAATAAAACAGAGTTCAAACAAGCATTGTATCTAGAGTGAGATAAAGAATCTTCTAATCTCTGTGAAATTGTATGAGTTATTAATTGTGAAAAAATTATGAATTAAAGACGTAATGTATTATATATTGACCAACCCAAAGGGGAGAACGTTATGTATATGTAAATAATGTAGTTGGGTTGACAATAAATAAAAATATATGTTTGTAGCTTTAAGGAAAAATACTGTTGTGTTCTGGTTGGTTAATTATGCTACAAGTTGCCATAAGAGGGAGCTATAGATCATGGTCTAATTGTCTTTCTCTTTTTCACTGATAATCTCTCTTGATACTGACACTAACTGACTATGGACGGATACTGACTAACCCTGTTTATTTTGATATTCTGTTGATATTGAAGGTTATTTGTTGTATTATAGTTTGATATTTGTCTGCTATAAAATACATGGAACCAGTGAGAAGATTTTATAATTAGATGTAAGAAGACTTTATAACTGGATATTTCTGGACTGTTAAAAACATGAATGACATGGACTATTTATTGGACTGTGCTATTTCTTCAAGTAAACATTAATACAAATTGTTCAACTCTGCGTGGCTGTATATTTCTTCATAACTGTTCTCATTAACCATTTTCCATGTGCATATTCTTTTTATACAAGGTTACTCTGCACACATCCTAACATATATGTTTCTTTGTACATTGTTCAGAGTCGCTCTATGAGGCAGATGGGCTGCTTATAAATATAACAAACAAACAAACAAATAAAATAAAGTAAGTTGTTTTAACTCTGATATAAGAATATTACATTCACCAGAATGTAATCCACCAGACAGTAGACTGATCTACTGTCTTTCGTCAATGTATGACGAAATAACCATAGCAACACTTGGTAGCTGAAATATCAGCAATGCCACCTTCTCCTTCAATATTTGAGGTCAGTGAAGAATTATTGACATTAATAGGGTGACTTGGGGATGTAAGGAATACAGTCTCTCTCTTTTTTTGTCTTTCACTGATATCCTTTATTGAATCCAAATACTGTATTTCAGGGGTGTCAAACTCACATCATTATCATCACATCACGTGATGTATTGGGACTTTTTCCCCCTTTGTTAAACCAGGCATGGGTGTGGCCAGTACACATCCAGCCTGTGGGCCAGGAGTTTGACAGCTTTGCTGTGGCTCTATTAAAAGGTTGATATTTTATTAAGTTTCAGATTCATGGCTTATTGTCTGGCAAAACAGCTCTATCCTCCCAAAAAACCTATGAAATTATATTTGTCTTTAAAAATTAGTCAAATGGTTGTGATTTCTTAGTTGAAATGAAAGGAGCCCATTATCTGCTTCATATGCCATTGATTAGTTTTCTCTGAGTTTACAGCACAGTTCAAAGGTCACTCTTGTCAGCTGAATAAATCTATAGAGGTAGTCAATAATTTCACTATCTGTTGTTGTTGTTACTCAGTGCCTGAAGAGAAAAGGTTAGCTTAGTTAACATAGCAATGGTTTAGCTAATGCTTTGTATGAGATACATACCGAGCAAATGGTTTAATCATTACAACAGATGCTTCTGAGCTTGCAGCCATAGATTTAAATCCCAGCAGGGGATTTATGATTAGCTTTGCCATTAGCATAAATTGATCATTCTGATTGGCTAATCACTTAATTAGGAAGAAGCTTTTGCTACTGAGCTACTTTGGAATAATTTCCATAACTGTAAGGCCAGTATTCAGGTTAAATCTATTACTTTTTGGCTTATGCAATAATTGCAAGTGTTATAAATAGTGCCTGTCCGGACATGGTTACATTCCAATTCTGCTTTTTAAAATTCTGAGAAGAGGAATGACATCTGGAAAACAAGATACCAAGGAGTGCAAGATTTAATGTATTCTCCTAATTGTGCTTTGCATCGTTGTTATGCTAGTTTTCATACCATAGGCAGAGAAGAAATAGTGGTTTAAACACTGGAAAGATGACTGGAGTTGCATTGATCATTAGCAGACATGATTACCTTCATTTTTATCATGACTTCTGAGTCAGGAAGCTAAATATTATTCAAATCCTCTGTCAACAACTGAACACAAAGCTGTCTGTGTTTTAGATAACAATATGGAGTTCCATTAGTTTAAGAGCTATCCAGATCCCTAAGTGCTTTCAGGAAAAGTTGCATACATATAATTCTATCATAATGGTGCATATATAGTCCCTCTTTCTCTAACATCTCAGAGCAAGCTTCTGTCTGAAAGAAGCAAGGATTGTTTTCAAAATGAAGCTTTAGCAATAAACAACTTTTTTTTTCCTGAGCCAAGGGCAGCCTTTTACCTTCAATAGTATTTAATGCACCTGGGGACCCACTTCAGAATGAGATAGTTGGAACTAGGACAAATAGCAATTCTGAGTTCAAATGTATTTAATATAGTTTACTCTCCAGGCCTATATGCCATTTCCATCATATCACCATCATAATTTGGGAATCTGGGGAAGTGACTCTTGGGTGTAGATTTGTGGGACTAACATACTGTATGTAATTCTAGGAGCTACCGGCTGTCTTATGCAGTTATTCTGTTTCACACACTACACAATAGAGGATCAAACTGTAACATCTTTATTTTGAAACCCTGTATGTTGTCCATATGGGTCCCTCTAGGACCAATTCACCATGGCCATCTCATCCTGGCCATCTTGCCAAAGCCAACTTGCCATGGCCATTTTATTGTAGCCAACCCAGCAAGACCATCTTGCCATGATCATTTTGATGCAGAGCAACTCACTGTGGCCAATGCTCCCAAGACAACTCACCACAGAACAATCCACACAGGATAACTCAGTGCAATAAATGTTATGTGCCACTATTTCTTCAACATTATGAGCCTTGGTGGCGCAGTGGTTAGACTGCAGTGCTTCAGGCTATTTCTGCTGACAACCGGCTGCCTGGAAATTGGCAGTTCAAATCCCACCAGGCTCAGGGGTGACTCATCCTTCCATCCTTCCAAGGTGGGTAAAAATTGTTGAGAGCTGATTCTGAAAACTGCTTAGAGAAGGCTGTGAAGCTCTATGAAGCAGTATATAAGTCCAAGTACTATTGTTATTATTGTCGAAGAAACAGTGGTGGATAACATGTATTGCATTGAGTTATCCTGTGTGAAATTGTCCCATGACTAGCTATCATGCAATGAGTTGGCCACAGTGAGTTTTTCTGCAGCAAGATAGCTACAGAAATATGGCCAGGGCAAGATAGCCAAGGTGAGTTGGCTATCAAGGTCAAGGTGAGACCATGGAGAGTTGTCCCATTCTGTGTCCATATTTCCATTTTTCTTTCTGATTGCCCCCAAAAAATGACTGAATCAATGCTTTTTAAGTGGAGCGATAGGAGTTTTCTGTCTGCAAATTTTGTGAACATCTGGGCTTCCTTGCATATCATGCTTTTGCCTATTAAATCTAAAGACTTCTATCTGGGTTAAAGAGACTGTCTGTTCTCTTCCATATGGAATGAAGAGCATTAAAATGCTTGTAGAGATTCTCAGTCATCCAGTTCATGGTTGTCTCAAAGGTGCTTTTTCAGGAGGTAACTGGACTTTTTTTTTTTTTTG
>BHFT01014444.1:0-33993 GCA_004320025.1 Laticauda laticaudata | reverse complement strand
CAAAGCCCATTCTGCTTCAACAACAATAACATAAGATCACCATATTACATTATCCAGATAGGCCTTTTGAGCATCTAAAAATATCAAAGCCAATTTTGTTTTTCAAAAGATGTGCCTCGTTAATGTTATTCTCCAAAGTAAGTCCAGGATTATTTCTCAAAATTGTCTTTGATTTTGTCTCTTTGGCAGAAACCATTTTGATCAGACATGGAATAAAGTTAATTTCAAACGTTCTTTCAAGTCTTTTTTCTGCCATTATTGAAGGAAAGATTTTTATTAGGTTCTGAATTTTAGCACGGGAGAATGGTCTAATAAAGTTCCCTTTAAAATTTGTTGGTGAGTAGTGTATCACATTCTCTCTTTGGGACAAGTGTAATTAATATGCTTCTCACCATGATTAGGTGTCCTCATTTTTAGCATAACTTCATAACTGTCGCAATGGAAGTTCAATGATTCCTGTAGAGGTCTTTATTAAAATTCCGCTTTGGCAATCCATCCAGGCCTTTGGCCTGCCTTTTCTATTACTTTTTATATGCTTTCAGTTAACTCCATCCATCATTATATTCCCTTTCTAGCATCATTCCAAGTGTCTTTAGGATATTTGGGGTAAATTTCGCTTTTCCAAGGTATTGGTTTAATTCTTTCCTCCTCTATATTTCCTTGTTCATACAATTGTTCCATAAGTAATCCTGTTATAATATTTTTCTTTCTATTTCCAAGCAAAAATTTGCCCCGCTTAATCATCTATCAATTGCCATTATTGTTTCCTGATATCTCTATCTCTCTCTTTCAATTAATGCCAACCATCTACCATGGTTTTATTAGCATCTTTTAAAAGTAATTCTGTTTTAGCCACCTCTAAAATTTTTTTGTTGCCTAATTCCTCCTTTTTCCATAGCCTCCCATTTTATGTTTAATTGTGTCAATTTTTATTTAATGTCCTTTTTTGTGGGAAGTTTCTGTAACTCTTTTTGAAAAGTATTTTTTTAATCATCCATCTAATGCTTTTAAAGCTTGTTCTTTTCTTTCGATTTCTTTTCCTTGTATAATCTGTTTTCAAACCTTCTGGCATAAACCCTTCATATGTATCCCAAAGATCTTTGTATTTGAATGTGTCCTCTGTTCTGCTTTTTCTTTACAAATAAGTAAAAAAGCCTAATTCTGTCTCCATTGTTCTGTTACAAATTCCTTTTTTTTAATATAGTATTTATTTTAAAGTTCCCATCTCTATCTTCTTCTTTGTCCTTTCCATTTAAATTAGTCATTAGATTCCCATAGCAGAGATGCGCCAGACTGTGGTCTGCCAAGCTACTTGTTTCTAACAATTTCCTTGTATATTAGAAATTAAATTCCGTTGACATCCATATCATATCCTATTCAATAGACCATAAGCATGAAATGTTTATTTGAATAAAAAGCTATATTGCCTATTTTGCATTTCTTTCCTCTCCAGCGTGTCCTTTTAAATTTATTTTCATCCTCTGTTATTTTAAAGAAGGATTTTTGAAAAAGTTCTTTGCCTGCTTTGTTTTGTTGTTTTCTTGTGTTGTATAGTCCAATTCTTAGTCTCTATTCCATTGAAGTTTTCCCACTTGTGCATAATTTATCATATTCTTAATTCAATTATTTTCATGTAGTTTTCTATAAAATAATTTATTGCATTTGGAGCATAAATTGCTATTAGTAGTACTTTCAACCATTATTGACGTTCCATTTATTCTCCACCATCGAAGATTTCCTCAATTATCATCTGCATACAATTTGTTCCACAATAATTGGTCGATCTCTAATATATAGAAACTACTTTCTCTTTTTGGAGGCGGAGCTGGCGATCCGACGATACGGCATGCGATCTTGCGAGCGGTCTGAGTATCGGCCTGCTGATTACCTTTACTCCTGGGTATGGTTCCAACACGGATCTAATCACCATTCCGAAGAGTGCCGTGAATGTAAAAAAGAGCACATCCTGTCAATCCCAGGAGGATACACAAAAGTCCCTGCGTAGATCCAGGAAGAAGGCCTCTTTTTGCCAGCCCGGCAAAAGCTGCTGAAGTTAGGGGACAGCTCCGAAATGAAAAAAAGAACGCGAAAGACGAAAGTGTGCTGGTTTGGCAGTCTTGGTGAGAGTGTCTTTACTTTAAGATTTTGCAAAGGACACGCCTTAAGGAAACGAAAGAATCTGTAAAAGTTTTGACAGAAGTGATTAAGCAGTGATTTTAAGCAGGAAGTCAATAAGGCTCAATATTTTTTTTCTCATTGCTGGATTTTCTATACATTGATTTTAATTTTTGAAACTGGACTGGCGTTTTTTTTTACTCCACCTCTTCTTTTTTCTCTTCCTTTTTGACTTTATAATATTTTAGGCATAGAGACTCCTTCTAGTCATCTTTTTTAATAATCCTTTTCCCTTTTTAATTAATTTTTTATATCTTGTTTGGAAAAGGGGGGGAAAGTTGAAATCAGAAGAAACTTTTGGTAACATTCCAATTAGAGGCTTTTGGAAATATTTCTATCTCTTTTTTTTTTTCTTGACCAAGACAAAACCTGCAGAAAGAACTGAGACTTCTTTTCAAGGACATTGCCTGTTTTGATAAGATTAGAGGAAGAAACTATGTCGAGAGTATTATTACAGCGTGCCTCTTTCTGGGAGCGTTTCTACTTAATAGCCGGAGTCTTGCTTGTTGAAGTGTTATATGAAGGTGATAAGGACTCTGGGAGAGAGAGTTATAAATTTTAACGAAAGCCTGGCTATCAAACCAAACAAGGTGCAGTGCTGCTACTTTTTACTTTTTTTAAGCTGGCTATTTCTTACTTTTAACAAACCCCCCTCCTTACTAGCTTACTTTTGTATAGCCTATTTGGTAGATCTTTTGTGCTTATTTGGGAACTTGCTTTTGTCTTTCTTTTTGCTTTTTTGGAAGTCTAATTTTTACTTTTTGTATTTATTATAAGGGAAAATTATTTAGTTATTAATGGGAGGTTCCTTCTTTTTTCCTTTTTTTTTTTTAAGGAGTTAGTACTCTTTTTCTTTTTCTCTCTCCCCTCCCTTGTATTTTTTTTTTCTATTTGCTTCCATATTGGTGGGGGTTTTTTTGTGGCTTTTTTTTAATGCACCCTTTTATACTTGAGGACTTTTTAATTTGGATTAAGGTGATTGAGAGAACCTGTAAGAACCTTCTTATTTCTCTTCTTTAGTTTTTTTTTATTTTTCGTAATTTTTCCGCCTTCTCCAGGTATTTTAACGAATTTTCTTTTCTTTTTTGTGTGTGTTTTATGCGTCTTTTCTTCCATTTGTTGAATTTTTTACTGCTATCTAACCAAAGTCTATTGGATCAAAGGTCACAAGAACCTGAATAATTTGTTGTTGTTGTTGTATTATTTGTTGTGTTGTTGTTGTTTGGCTTCTTTTTCCCACATATTTTTACTCTGGAATTACAATTGGTTCATATCACAAGTGGATTAAGGTCTAGAATAAACCTGAAGATTTTGAGAATAGTTCTGAAATTGAGTAGAAACTAACAGCCCCTTGCGTTCCTCAACTTCTACTTCATTCCTCTTTCACCATCTGAGGACAACGCACTCAATACAGACTGAGTACAGCCAAGAAAAAGAACAGCGAAAGAGTGACGCCCTGCAGATGATTATGCCAAGGAATCAAAATAACAAAATAAGAACAGAGAATAATGAAAGAGAACAGAGACCATTTAGAACAAAGCAACAGCGGAAAAATGATGCAAAAGGGCGGATAACATTCAACAAATGAGGTGAAGTATGATGCAGAGATTCCCAAAAAATTGGAAGAAGATAAACAAGAGGATAAAGAAGATTGGGAGATATTTATAGCGCAGATTTAACTGTGGCTTGCCAACAGCATAAAATGGGATGTAGAGATGCGGAGATAAATAGATCAGGAATTTCATCTCAGATTCCAAAACATAGAGGAAGAAAAGGGACAACCTTAGCTGAGATAAAATGATTAGACGGAATTTTGGCTGAAGCTCTTTGCGAAATATACTAAAGAGAAAGATGGTGCCGATGAATAGATGAGGTTTATCGAGTCTTTCACAAGATATGCGCAATGAGAAATAGTCTACCAAGAGAAGTTCATATCAGATTTACAAAGAAGCCATTTAAAAACACAAATATTGCAAGCTGGCAAGAGAGAAAACATTTGAAATATAAAGACAAGGGAGATTGTGGTCCTGAAACAAGTTACCCAGAAGAGTGAGATGAGAAGAGTAATACTTGATTTCTGGATTTAAAAATTTCTACTAAAAAAGACCAGACTGCGATTTTCAAAGAATCATTGCCTTTAGGTCTTCTCCCAGTTTATACCACAGAGACTCCCCGTTATATAAGGTCTTTCTAAAAACTGACCCCTTGTTTTAGTTCCTTTATACCATAAAAAAGCATGCCACCCCAACTAACCACTCATGTCCTCTATTAATGTCAACAATCTATGCTATTTCTCTAATGTTATCCATTCAACTTTATACCCAACATCAACTTTGTAGCTTTTTGACGTAATACAACTCCCAATTAGGCAAACCAATAATTAAGACATGAGTATTATCATATTCCATTCTATCCATTTTCTTGTGCAATTTTTTTGTTATTTAAATTTCTTCTTGTTTTTTCACTTGGAGCAGTTATTGCCTACTAAAAGTATCTTTACATATTGTCAATTGATCTTCCCACCACTTCATATCTCCCTTCCTTCTTCATTGATAAGAATTAATTCAGCTTTGTATCATATTCTTAATGGATTAGAGCCAACCCCCCCCCTTTTTTTTTTTTTTTGTTGTTGTTGTGCCAATGAAATATATAAAATCCAATTTTGGGATGTTTCAACACCTGAGTATGTTGGTTTTTTATGTTAACTTCTTGCAAGTAGATTATGTCTAATTTTAATTTTTCTAATTTATGGAATATTTTCCTCCTTTTGAGGGTCAAATTCAATCCACTTATATTTATTGTAATCAGTTAATTTTCTTCCATTATTTATACTTTATATGTAGGGTTTATAGCTTTTGTAGATGTTTGCTCTCTTGATTCTTCTTCTTTCCCAACTGATATTGTACATACTAAGGTCTGAGGTGCTCTTCCCAGAATTGACAACACTGCTCCAACTTCTCACACCCTGCTGGCTGAGCAACTTAGCCCACCAGTGCTTACAACGACTTCTCAACGAGTCAACGTGCCATCAATGATAACTGCCACACTCAATCCACAGGCCGCAGCATTCCTGCCACAACCTCAGTACCAATCCAGTTCCCAGGCACCACAAGGTAACCATGCCCAGCCTACACAGCAGCATGATTGTTGACCATTGCCCCCAGTATAGGAGAACGACATCCTCCACAAGTACTTGGAGGGAGACTACAACCCATCGTTGATTTACAACCCGAACCCAGCCTATGGGAATCCAGGGGGAGAACCCTCTATGTTCAATCCCTCCTCCCAACTCAGCAAATGCTGAAGATTACTGAAGAAACTTGGCTGTACAGAGTGGAAAGCTAAATATGCATGCCAACGGAGTTCGCAAATTCTCTGACAAGCCAGATGTCGAGTATCTAGAATGGAAAAAACTTTTCCTGTGCCCCGTTCAGGTAGCACGCCTGAACCCTGATGAAATAATTGGACACTTCATAGCATGGCTAGGGCCACAGTCTGCCGATATATTGAGGGCACTTTATGCATCCCACTTAGACGACCCGGCTGTTGCCCTATGGTTATCATGGAAAAGACTGTATGGCGCTTCCAAGGACGTAGAAGCAACACTCTTGGATAGCCTTAACAGATTTTCTAAAATTCCTATCGACAAGCCTCGCCGGATCATAGATCTCACGAACATACTTATCCAGCTGAGAACGGCACAATGCGATCCCAACTTACTGGGACTTGTTTGTCTTAATCACATTGACACGCAGAACAAAATTGTTCGAAAACTTCTGCAAGTGCTACTTGAAAAGTGGCTCCAGTTGTCTGACACCTTCATGGCCAAGGGTCACCACTGCTTTATACCCTGCGTACATCTTGAAGAATTTGTGTCCCACCAGGCAACAGTGTGCAATACACACCGGGGCCATGGACTCAGAACTGTTAGTCCTCCTAATGACAGAAGATACAACAGCGACCATATATCACCCTCAGACCCTATGCACACTACCAGGGAAAGACCCTTCATGGTTGTCCATAAAACCGAGATTGACTCCTCATCCACACACAGTTGGGGAGAGGACTCATCAGATACAACCCAAGTTAGATCTCCGAACACAAGGAGAGTAGAGTTTTGTCCTATGCACCACATTCGTCACTCACTGAACAGCTGCACTGGATTTGCAGTGAAATCACTGACCCAACGAAAGAAAATGCTAAGGGAATATCAATACTGCTATAAGTGTGACAAATCCAAACACCCGTTCAAGTACTGCACAGCCAAGGTACAATGCAACTTATGCAATAGCGACCAGAACCCAACCGCGATTCATCCAGACTCCGAGCCACTACTGTAGATATGTCGTAGCCTTCCTTTGAACAAGGAGTCTCAACGTAACACAGACACACACATTGGCAGACTGCCAAACTGCAGTCTGCAGTCTACCAAACTGCTCATCGGCAGACTGCCAAACTGCAACCAAAACCAAGGATGAGTGTCAACTGCACAGTACTGTGTGCCGACTCACTGTGCCCTCGTTCGTGTCTTCCCATCTGTTTAGCCAAAGTGTACCCTGAAGGACACCCTGAAGATGCTGTGAAAATGTATGTGCAGATAGACACTCAAAGCACCTGCACTCTGGCCAGACCTGCATTCTTTGACCTCTTTGAGGTGCAACAGAATGAACTCCACTTCACTGTATCAACATGCCATGGACCAAGAAACACGGCAGGGAGGAGAGCTACTGGACTCTCCATAGAGTGATTGGATGGAAGTTCCCGGTTCGCACTACCGCCCGTGTTTGAATGTGAAGGAGTACCGAATGACCACAGTCAGATTGCAACACTTGAGGTCATAAGTAGCATGCCTCACCTACAGCACCTGGCTCATCACTTTCCCACTCTATCTCCAGAGGCTGAGATCCTACTCTTGCTGGGAAATAATGCCCCACACACCTTTCTCTTCTCCAAGTCAGTTGGCAGCCCTGTAGATGGCCCAGTGGCCATCAAATCTCCAGTAGGATGGGGGATCATAGGAATTGTCAGTGACGATTGGATGCAGGCTCCAACCCAGGCAAATGCCTTAGCACCATCCATTCCAACTGCCTTCTGACACCCTTTTGCACCCCCGAAAACAAGAATGACATTCCAGCCTAAAAGGCCACCAGCAATCAGTACACGTTCGCTAGGACACCCTAAATGGCCACCAACAACCACCAGACATCCACTAAGATGCTCTACACGGGCATATGCCTCCGCAACACCTTTTCCAACAGCTTACCAATGCCCTTTGACACCGTGGAAGCAAGAGTACTATTCCAATCCTAAAAGTCTGCCAGCTGAGACCACCAGGCTTTCACGTTTGCCACCAAGAGTACCTGTCAACCCTAAAAGGCCACCAGAGGTGACCAGTAGACTTGCACCAAGAGGCTGAACTTGAAGACTGAACCTCAAGCTTTGCATGCTTTGCTTTGATTGATGCTTTATTAATGTTTACTGTTTTTCTTAGTTATATAGCTAACTGGTTATCTTAGTTAAGCCCCTGTCACACTGCACCAACGGATGGAAAGAGGATGTAAAATGGAGAAAAACACTTGCCATCTGTGGTAATGCGATGCTTCCATTCTGTACTCACTGCCTCCGTTTTGCTTCCTTCTCTATCCGTCAGCATCCGTCTATTGACGTTTCGATCCGCTCAGAGGGTTTTGAGCTGCTCAAAACTTTTGAGCGGAAAATGTGATCCAATGTGTCCGTTCTGCATCCGCTAGGCTCCGGGGAACATCCGTTCTGCATCACGTTACGCATACACATATCCGTAGATCATCCGCTGCAAATCCAGCAATCTCGCATGCCGCTCGGATGCAGGGAGAAGCGGAACAGATGCGGAACGGACACGCATCGTAGGTAGCACAGATGGAGAAAGGATGAAGCAGAGCAGCACGCAAAGAAGCATTTAAAGTGAAAAACGTTCGCAGAGGGGACCTATCCTCGGTAATTAAGATGTCTAGAGGATGCCTAGAGATGCACAACAGGACACATAGGGGAAAACCTATACTGCCTGATAAAGGGAGCAACTCACCTGCATTCACTTTCAGACTCAGCAGCCCAGTGTGCAACCTCTGTTAGCCTTCCATCTGGTTTGCTCTTCCACAGCATCCATGATGTCCACCATGGATGCTAAACACACTCCTTTTGGTAGCCCCATCCTCTGCACAAGTGCGAAGCCATCTACAGGCTTGTGAACTCTATACGGGAAGAAAAGGAGGCGGCCAAGAAGCCTTCTGGGTCGAAGATGGATCAGGAGAAGAGGCAGGTTAAGGACTGTACAACAACGCTGATGGTGGAGCTCAGGAACGAAGACACCGTGCATTCCCAGAACTTCATGAGGATGCTCCTAGCCTTGTTTGACTAAGTTGCTGCAGCGGCTGACACCCAGGTTGACAAGCAGAACACCTAACTTCCGGCCCAGCCTGGACCCTGGGCTCAAGGTGGCACTCACTCTGCGCCCACCTGCTCGGGACACGTACAGGAGCATGCAGTACGGCTTTGAGGGTCCACACAACACCATTCAGCATTGTGGTAGAAAGTTGGTGCAGGCCATCATCGAAGAATACATGGAGGAGCTCCTCCAGTGCCCCTCAACATGAACAAGGATGGAAGAAAGTTGCAGTAGCAGTTGGTATCAAATGGAACTTTCCCCACACGCTGTGAGCCATAGATGGGAAGACTGTCGGACTGCAAAGCGCCAAGCCAAGCGTCGGGGTCCCATTATTTTCAATACAAGGGCTTCTTCAGCCATGTCCTCGTCGCCATGGTCGATGCTGATAAATTGCATGTACATCGAGTGCTTCAGGCAACGGCTCAGTGTTCAGCATGCCCAGGTATCAAACGCCAGTGACCTCAGAGGAGGGCTAGAACGCAACCTTCATCATGGGCTTCCCAGATCGACCCTGCCCACAACACGCAAGATGTGCCCTACTTCTGTGGGGGATGACGCCTTCCTCCTCCAAACCTACTCCATGAAGCTACACTTCGCAGACTCCTCACCCATGAAAGAGGAATCTTCAACTACAGCTGTCAGGGCAAGGCGGGTGGGGTGGGAATGCCTTGGCACTCTGGCCAACAGGTTCCAGCGTACTTTCACCACCATGCAGTAGTGGCCAGAGACCGTGCGGAGGATCGTGGAAGCTTGCTGCATCCTGCACAATGTTCATGCGCCCGCTACCAGTCTTGCAGAAGGTCGTGACCGCTCCAAGCAAGGCAATGGGACATGGAGCCTGGGGAATGGAAGGCAAGGTGCGAAACCTGATAGAACTGGAGGATGTGCAAGGCCCAACAGAGCTCACGGGAGGGAAGTAGCGCGCCAACCTCTGAAACACTGGTGCAGACTCCCCCAGCTGGAGCAGTGGACGTGGCAGGACAGATGATAGATGAATTAATGGATGCTTCCTTTCAGCCTGGTCTCATCACAATGATGAGATTGGTCATGTATGTTGGGTGGCCGTACAATGAACAAGCATACTAATAAAGAGTTGTGTTTATGTTGAATGTGTGGATCAATGATTACTTTTAGGATTGGATAATGAACGGGACATAGATGTGGCACCTGGAGGCTGGACATACAAGTCACTATGCTTGCATGGATGGTTTATCTCTCCCCACAGTATCTCAACCCATCCAAAGGTATCGCTGCCACCCCATGTATCCTTACCACCCACAAGACTTGCAAAGGCTTGAAAACATTTCTAAAAGTCTCCACCAAGACTATTATTAAATAAATAAATGAGGGCAAGTGTGTGAAGCAAAGATTAAACTTTATTAAGTACAAGCTGTAAAAAAAAATGACCAAGTCAAGGTTCCAAATAAGACTACGGTACCGCACCCAGTCTTCTGCACTCTCTTGGTCACTCAGGGGTTGCCCAGTCTCACGGGTTGAAGGGTCCAGGTGCTGTGAGGATTGGCTGGGCTGAGTGCTGGTCCTGAAGCACCACTGGGTTCCTGGCCCCGGAGGACAACAGGTGACGTGTGTTGGAGGAAGTCCTCGGCAGCTGGCTCAGCGCCGTGATGTTGACAGCGCTCCTTCTCCATGCCATGTGGCGTCAGTCCCCAGTACAAGGACAGATGCTAGCTGAGGCTGGGCTTGCTGTGGGGTGGAGGAAGGACAGTGTCGTGTGGGCTGTCTGGTCTGCAGCTTGGTGAGGACTGGTGTTGGTGGATCAATGTGTGTGGTGGCATCGCTGTCATCAGTGGCATTCATTGGCGTGGGTGGTGGCTCGTTGGCATCGATGAAACCCCGGGTGGCACGGTGTCGCCTCGATGACTCTGTGCCTGACTGGAAGGGCTGCTGCCTGTTGTGCTGGACTCCTGGTAGCGTAGCCCTAGGATAGGTGAGGGCTGTGGGAAGCCTTGGGAATGGGAGGGACATCACGCTGGGGATTGGAGGAGCAGACTGCGACTGGGTGGAGAGCATGGTGCTCGGGTCTGGAGGGTTGTGACGACAGTCGGTAATCATCGGTCCTTCACCACCATGGTATGTGGGTTCCCTGTCCGTAGGGTTCTGGTTGACATAGGTGAGGAAGGGCTTGCGGTTGAGGATGAGAGTCGATGTGGTACCATTAGCGAGAGATGGGACTAATGGCTGCTCGGATTGTGTTCCCTGATCTCCAGCAGGACAGTGTGGCTCTGCCCTCCTGTCATGCTCCTAGCTTGATAGTGGAGCTGGGGGCGGATGCGGGTAGGGTGGGGGAGAGTCGCGTCTCCTTTCTCACTGCCCAGGGAGTCCTCCACGCGCTCCGACCATGGTAAACACGCTGTCGCGGGTTCTCGCGTGGCAACCCACAGAACCTGCCTGGAGCGAACTGACTCTCGGCCGGAATGAGGATGGCTCTCAGCAGGCTGCGAAGAGAGAGGTCATGAGAGGGGCTGCCTGCTGCTGCTGCTCCTCGGGTGTGGATTCACCCTCCAGGAAGCTGCACTCCTGGCCATGACATATGGTCTCTCTGTTCTGTCAGCTAACCGTGGCTGCGCAGATTGTCTTGAGTGCAGCTTCCGTTACCAGGTGTGCATTATGTTTCCACCACTGAAGAGCACCTCGATGTGTGTGCCCAGCTCTCCACCTTCTCTCTCCGAAGCAGCCTGCTCCTTTGTGGTGTCCTGTACAGCGTCGGTGTCCATTCCACCACGTATTCTATTGTCTTCTCGTCTCAGCACTCACAGACCTCATCCTCGTGTCTTCCTCAATTGTGAGTATTGCTCCTCTCCCGTTCCGCATATGCTCTCTCCGTCTTCTTCCAGACCAGATGGGCCTCTCAGAGGGCTTCGTTTGTAGGGGCTGCTCCTCCACACCACACATACCAGACAGCAGAGCAGCAGGATCATCATCATCATAATCATCAGCATGCAGCAGCAGCAGCAGCATCACCAGCAGGATCTATCAGCAGCAGCAGAGCACCAGCAGATCATCATCATTTCACCTAGCAGCAGCGCGCAGCAAGCACAAGCAGGACCAGGAGCACCGACAGGACCAGGAGCACGACCAGACAGCAGAGAGCAGACGAGCAGACCAGGAGCACGAGCAGTACGAGCAAGTCCAGTGAGCACGAGCAGGACCAGCAGACAAGCAGGATGAGAGACAGTTTCAGCAGAGTAAGCACCAGCAGGAGCACCACCTCCAGGAGCAGCCTCAGCAGAGTAAGCACCCAGCAGAACACCACGCCGAAGCAGCCTCACCGCAGAGTAAGCACGAGCAGAAAGCACCACCGCATAGAGCAGAGCATCAGCTCACTCCAGAAGCAGAGCAGCACGAAAGCCCCACCAGCGCAGAGAGCGAGCCTTGCTACAGAAGCCCAGCAGAAGCAGAGTGAGGCGCAGGGGCGGGGAGGGTGGCCCGGTCCATCTTGCCAGGGCTCGGCAGCAGATGGCTGAGGACTTCCTCTTTTTTGCCATGTTTTTGCGGGTTGCTGGCTGGCAGGGAGGTGGCAGGAGGCTGGCAGGCAGGCAGGCACCAAGGCTGGCAGGGCAGACAGGTGGCAGCAGGCAGCCACGAGGCAGGCAGCAAGGCTGGCAGGGGGCAGGCACAAGCAGGCACCAAAGGCTGGCAGGAGTGAGGCAGGGAGGCAGGCAGGCAAGGCACTGCAATGCGTCTGCAGCGGTCTTTCCTCGAGAATGGTGACTGCTTCGAGCTGCTTCCGTTAGTATCCGCGGGGTGATGCAATAAATCCCCCCCCGCAATGCGCAATTAACGCAGGCATCGCTCTAGGCTTCCGCTTGCATCCTAGACGCATTCGCTGTGCATCCGCTTCATCCGGGGTGCATCCGCTTCATCGCTCGGCATCCATATCTGATCCGCTGTTCGTTCCGCGTCCGCTTTGCTGAGGTCCCCCGGAAGCCTTGCAGATGTGCCATTCTTCCATCCACTTCCATCTGCTAGGCTTCCGCTTCTGCATCCGCTTTCCATCCGCCCTGCGTCCTCCCCCGTCCGTTCCTTTCCATGTTATCCCTCTGGTTATGCAAAAAACTTTCGTCCTTTTGAGAGTGGATAACAATGGATGGAACATTTTTTCTTGTCTGCTGTGTCCTTTTTACAAACGCTTTGCATCCGTTGGCAGTGTGACAGGGCCTTTTATTTGTTATCTGCCTAGTCATAGTATTACTCGTTTACTGCTTATCTTAGTTTATAGTTTTTTTTCTTCTTTTAATAGTGGAATTTACAATTCAGGCAGGGGAGTGTGCTGTCCAGCCAGTGTATGGGAATTGGATAGTTTAAGGTAGCAATTGTGAGCTGTGCCCCTTAAGGGAATGCATCATGGTAAATGTAGTTAAGGTAGTTCTGGGAAATGTAGTCCATATCCACGTGACCAGACATTTGTAATCCTGATTGGTCACTAAATTGACCCTTGATGGGTTGGGGGAGCTTTCCTTCCTCACTTTGGCCTTGAACTCCTTAAACATCATGGCAGTTGCTTTCTATTCGCTACGAGTTTGGTTAGGCGAAAGGATAACCATCTTTTACTCACAGGCGAGATATGAGAAGGGATTCGGGCATTAAAGAGAACTTCATCACAATGTGAGTTATGAGGATACCTGATGAACCAATAAATGTACTTTGTTATGGATGTCTTGTTGAGTTTATCTATCTGTATCTGCACAGCTTAAAAATCCACTACTGTGCAGAAGACAGAAAATTTCCTATGAAGTATTCTCTATAGAATAATTCTGCTTTATGTACTGAATCTAATCTATGTCTTTGCTCTTGCCAGGTAAATATAAGACCATCAGGAAACAACCATCTCTAGTTCACTCCCTTTTTAATTAAAATGTTTGTCAGGAATTGATACTCTCTTCTCATTTCTCTCGCTTTTCTTGGTACCTGTTTTAGGACTGTATTCTTATTGCCTTTGTATTTCAGTGGTTCATCTCTTGCATTTTGCAGTATTTACGTTTTAATTGCTTTCTTGGTAAGTCTTACATGGACTTCTCTTGGTACTTTGTTTCTCATTGCGTATCTTGTAAAAACTAGGAACGCCTTGTCCATTCCATCCATCATTTTCTCTTTGGATATCTCCAAGGTCTCTGCCAGACTGGCATTTCCTAAAGAACCCAGAGAAATAGGCTGAGACCGCAGAACAACCTTTGCACTCCTGCCTTGGGCAGAGGGCTGGACTAGAGGACCTCCACAGTCACTTCCAGCCTTACGATTGTGTGTGAAGCAGAGCAAGAAACTTAGGGAGCTGATCACCAGTTGGCCTCGGATGTTCCCTGGAGTTGCCTTGAACATGTGCTAGCCTGGCCAGAGAAGCAACTGGCCCTTTGCCACATGGCTCCCCTCTCCAGCAGCAGCCACCAAGGCAGGGAGGGATCTGTTCCAGGGAGGGTGAGAAAAGCCTGGGGGCCAGTGGGGGGTGGGGGAAAGCACCACTCTGAGGCAGGTCTCCATCTCCCACAGTTCTGCTCAGTTATTGGTGTCTCCACCTGGAGCCTAGAGCCGAGCACCAACTGTTGTGGATTCACATCTGGGATTGTTTCTCTTCTCTCCTGGGTGGAACAGCTGTTTATGATCCTTTTCAATTTCACGCGCTCCCTTTTTTGCAGGGCAGCAGACCCACTCACAGCCTTGGGCCACAGCAGATTTATTTATTCATTTGGGAAACATACATTCACCAATCAGAGTCTGCCTGAACCCCGTTATCCTCTTCCCTTCCTTCCCAGAGTCAGTTTAGGCAACGTCATTCATTGAGACAATAGGAAAAAGGAAGTTTGAAGAGAGCCTCTGTTCTTCAGTCTCCATTTTTCAGTACAGAAAGCTCAAACTCGCCCCTCCCAAACTGAGTTGTCCCTTGCTTTCTGGACAGGTCATTGTTCAGTTGATTTTGCAGCAGGGCCTGGGCAGCTGAGAATTAGCCTGGAAAGGGACCACTTGCATTCAACAAGCCCCCCTGGACAAAACAGGCTGTGGCCTTACACACAGTCCTAAGCGGTGCCCTTCCATAGAAGTGGGCAGGGGCAGGGGACCCATCTCACCACACTCACCCTATGAGCACCCCAGCTGTTGTCCCTGGTCACAGCTCAAAGATTGTGATTCCCACCTCTGAAACCAGTTTCTGTGGAGTCCAATGCAGAACCCCAAAAACTAATCATCATAGCTCAATGCAGTATGTATTTAATTAACTGTGCCCTGAATGAATTCCCTCCAGGACATAATGAGAGAGGCTCCTTCAAGCAGAAGGATTGTCCTCGTAGTCATACATTCCAGGAAAGGAGGAGAAAGTCATAGTCATACATATGCATAGGTGATAGATGATGAAGAATGAATATTCATACTCAGAAAACCTCAAATTATTCCCGGCTTTCTACTCTTAATATTATCAAGAAAGATTGTGTTAATAAGAAGTTTTGAGAAAGCACCCTGAAAAGGAAGGCTGTCCCAACTAGTATACACACCTTCTATGTTTGCACTGTGCCTACAGCTTCGAGACTTTGTTTCCCCTCATGGTGCCTTCCCTTTCCTCTCTCTGCAGGATCTCTCTGACCATTGCAGGAGGATCAGCAGCAGCAGTGGCAGTGGCAGTAATGGAAGCCTCACAGCCAAGTGGCTCAATGACCCCCAACATCAGAAGCATCTCAGGAGTCTTTGTGGAAGCTTCTGGCAAGATCATGAGCCTGGCACAAGCTCTCCAGGACCACCTGATCCAACCAGATGTTGCCCTGGCCCTGCTGGAAGCCCAGGCAGCCACAGGTGGCATCATTGACCCCAAGGGTGAGCGTCTCCTCCCTGTGGCGGAGGCCCTGGCAGTGGGATTGGCAGGGCTGGAAATGAAGCAGAAGCTGCTGTGCGCAGAGCAGGCAGTGACAGGTTTCCCTGACCCCTACACAGAGGAGAAGATCTCCCTCTACCAAGCCATCCAAAAAGAGCTGATTGGAAGAAAGCTGGGCCTACATCTCCTAGAAGCCCAGATAGCCACCGGAGGGGTCATTGAGCCTGTATCTGGCCATCGCATCCCTCAGCAAGAGGCCTGTGCACGGGGCTATTTGGACGAGAACGTGAGCAACTCCCTCTTTGATCCAGGGAACGAGGAGGCCAAGGGCTTCAGGGATCCCAATACTGACCAGAGGGTCACCTACACAGAACTGATGAGAAGATGTGTTGCAGACCCAGCCAGAGGCCTGCTCTTGCTGCCTCTCAAGATCTCTTTCCCTGGACTGAGAGGAGCTGTGTGTAGCCAGGAGCTGCTTGATTCTGGAGTCATTGACTCCACCACATTTGAAGCTCTCCAGAAGGGGGAGATGACAGTGCAAGAAGTGGCAGAGATGGACTCAGTGCAACAGTCCATGTTGGAGATCACCAGCATTGCTGGAGTAGCCATCCTGCCAAGGAATGAATGCAAGAGCCTTTACCAAGCATTAGTAGAGCACCTCCTCCCTCCTGGAACAGCTGAAATTCTGATGCAGGCTCAGGTGGCCTCAGGCTATTTAATTGACCCTGTAAAGAACACAAAATTAACTGTGGCTGAGGCCATCCAGGCAGGAGTTGTTGGGCCGGAGCTGTTTGGGAAATTGACTTCAGCTGAGAGAGCAGTCACAGGATACAAAGACCCCTACACAGGGGAGACCATCTCTTTGTTTCAAGCCATGCAGAAACACCTGGTGCCCAGGAACCCAGGCCTTTTCCTGCTAGATGCCCAGCTCGCCACAGGAGGCATCATTGACCCACACGCCTATCACCGACTTCCGATAGAAATGGCCCTGCAGAGGGGCCATTTGGATGAAGAGACGTACAAGCTGCTGTGCAACCCTACGGATGAGGCCTGTGGATTCTTTGAGCCCAACTCAAAGGAGAAGTTGTCCTATGGGGAGCTGCTCTTGCGGAGTGTCTCTGATCCAGATACTGGGCTCTGCCTCTTGCCTCTTGCTGGAGATCACGAGGGGAGTCATACCTTCATTGACCACAATACAAAGCTGGCCCTGGAAAACACCACGGTGTCAGTGGCCTCCAGTAGGTTCAAGAGAAGGCCCATATCCCTCTGGAAGCTCCTCTTCTCAGAATACTTGACAGGAGAGCAGAGGAGAACTCTTATGCAGCAATTCTCCTGCGGGTTCCTTTCTCCTCAGCAGCTGGCTGACAAAATCTGTCTCATGGTGGAACAAATTGTTGCGGACACCCAGGTCACCTTTGAAGGCCTGAGGGAAAAGGTGACACCTGCCCAGCTCCTGAGCTCTGAAATCATCAACAGAGATTTATTTGAGAAGTTAACGCAGGGAGAGACCCTGGTCAAAGAGGTGATTAACATGGCCACAGTGAAGAAGTACTTGGAAGGGACTGGCAGCATTGGTGGGCTGCTCCTGCCTGACTCCCAGGAGAGAATGAGCATCTACGAAGCCAAGAGGAAGGGCTTCCTCCGCCCGGGGACAGCGCTTATCCTCTTGGAGGCTCAGGCGGCCACAGGACACATCATTGACCCTGTGGCGAATGAGAGATATTCTGTGGATGAGGCCTTGCGTAGCAACATCATAGGTCCAGATGTGTATAGCAAGTTGCTGGCAGCTGAGAAAGCAGTGACTGGCTATAAGGATCCTTATACTGGGAGCAAGATCTCCCTTTTCCAGGCAATGAAAAAAGACCTCATCGTGACAGAACATGCCATTCGCCTTCTGGAGGCCCAGATCGCCACTGGAGGCATCATTGATCCTGTCAATAGCCACCGCCTCCCAGTGGAAGTGGCCTACAAACGGGGCTATTTTGAGAAGAAAATGAGCCTGATCCTGTCAGATCCCAGGGATGACACCAAAGGCTTCTTTGATCCAAACACCCATGAGAACCTAACTTACCTACAATTGAAGGAGAAGTGCATTGTGGAGCTCACCACAGGCCTCTGCCTCCTGCCACTCAACAGCAGGAAGCACCAACCCTTGGATGATGTCACCAAGCAGGCCTTCAGGAGCTCCTGGCTCTTTGTCAAACATGGGCGCTTCCAAGGACAGAGAGTCTCCTTGTGGGATCTGCTGAACTCAGAGTATTTCAGTGAGGGAAAGAGAAAGGAAGTCTTCAACCACTACAGACTTCAGAAGGTCACCCTGGAGCAGATCTGCCTCT
Source organism: Laticauda laticaudata (assembly GCA_004320025.1). Lineage (NCBI taxonomy): Eukaryota > Metazoa > Chordata > Lepidosauria > Squamata > Elapidae > Laticauda > Laticauda laticaudata. The sequence continues at coordinate 16,247 of BHFT01014444.1, read as the reverse complement.
CTCTTGAAGAGGAAATGAAGAAGTGGGCTTGCATCCAGTTCCCAGCTCTCAGAGGGAAGGTCAGTGCTTACCACCTGCTGGAGAGAGGCATCATTGACCGGACTCTCTTTGAGGAGATCCTAGATGGAGTGGTGAGCCCAGAGGACGTGCTGCACCTGGATTCAGTCCGAAGGTACCTCTATGGCACGGGAAGCATAGGGGGAATTCTGCTGCAACCCTCCAATGAGAGACTGAGCCTCTATGAAGCTATGAAAAGGAACATGGTGGTGCCTGGAGTTGCCCTGTCCTTGTTGGAGGCCCAAGCAGCTACTGGGTTCCTTGTGGATCCAGTGAGCAGCCAAAGACTTTCCCTGGATAATGCAGTGAAGAAAGGCCTGGTTGGCCCTGAGCTTTATGAGGTGTTGCAGCAGGCTGAAGAAGCTGTCACTGGCTACAGGGACCCCTTCACTGGCAAGATAATCTCCCTCTTCCAAGCAATGAAGAAAGGCCTTTTGGCAGACAGGAAAGCCAGGCAGTTGATGGATGCCCAGCTAGCTACTGGGGGGGTCATTGATCCACACAGCGGCCACTACATCCCCATAGAATTTGCCCAGAAAAGTGGCTACCTGGATGAGGAGTTTGGGAAAAGCCTTTCCAACCTGAGTAGTGATTCCAAGGCTTTCAGCACCCTGGACAGGAAAGAGAGGGTCAGCTATGGGCAGTTGATGGACCGGTGTCAGAAGGAGGCACATTCGGGCATTTGGCTCTTGCCTCTGGCACAAACAGCTTCTGCTTGCTCCACTGAAGAGCAGGTCCAGCAGTGCTTGAAGGAGACCTTCATTGAGGACAAGGGGGTCTCTCTCTGGGACCTGCTGAGTTCCGGCTACTTCACTGAGGAGCAGAAGTCAGACTTTTTGGATAAGCACAGCTCTGGAGCAATTTCTCTTCACCAGATGGTCAGCCTTGTCCAGCAGCTTATGAATGACATAGAAATGAAAGCTAAGATGCAGGTCACTTTCCAAGGTCTGAGAGGGGCAGTGCCAGCCGTCTGGCTCCTGGATGCAGGCATCCTTTCAGAAAAGATGTTTGCTGAGCTAGCCCAGGGCAAAAGATCACCTAGCGAAGTGTCTGAGATGGAAAGCGTCAAGCCGTACTTGCAGGGCACAGGGAGCATTGCTGGAGTTTTCGTTCAGTCCTCCAAGGAAAAAATGGGCATTTACCAAGCTATGCAGGAAAGGCTCCTCTTGCCAGGGATGGCGGCACAGCTGCTCAGCACCCAGGCAGCCACTGGCTCCATCATGGACCCAGTGTCTAATAAGCGGTTTGGTGTTGAGGATGCCATCAAAACTGGCATTGTGGGAGAAGAGCTGATGGAAGAGCTGCTGCAAGCAGAGAGGGCGGTGACTGGCTTCCCTGACCCCTACTCAGGGAAACCAATCTCGGTGTGCCAGGCTATCAGGAAGGAATTACTCCCTGCCAGGGTGGGCATCCCCATGCTTGAGGCTCAGCTGGCCACTGGAGGAATCATCGACCCTGTTCATTGCCATCACCTGCCCCTCCAAGTGGCCTTCAAGCATGGCTTGATTGATGAAGAGATGAAGAAGGTTCTTTCTCAGGACAGCAAGGAGAGCCAGATTTTCTTTGACCCGAATACCCAGGAGAGCCTGACGTACCAGCAGCTGAAAGACAGGTGCATCCAGGATCCTGATTCGGGGCTCTGGCTTCTCCCACTGACTGAAGAGGCAGCTTTTTATGGAGACCAGCAAGCCGTGGAAGTGCTAAACTCTTTCTCCGTCTCGATCAGCATCGGGAGGTTTAAAGGACAAGAGGTTTCTCTCTGGGACTTGCTCCACTCGGAGTACATCCCGGAGGCCAAGCGGAGGGAGCTCGTGCTGAGATACAAAAATGCACATGAGGAGTTCCTTCATGAAATGTCATCATCCATCAAGAAGATCATCGAAGAGACGGAGCAGCAAGGCCAGAGGTTCACTTTCAAAGGCCTAAGGAAGAAGGTGTCAGCCAGCGACCTCTTCCAGTCCCAGCTCATAGACAAGATGACCCTGGACGAACTCCGGCAGGGGAAGACAACTGTCCAGGAAGTCAGTGAGATGGATTCCGTCAAGCGCTTTCTGGAGGGGTGCAACTTCATTGCAGGGGTCCTCATAGAACCAGATCATGAAAAAATGAGTCTCTACCAAGCCATGAGGCGAGGTCTGCTGAGACCAGGGGCAGCTCTGGTCTTGCTGGAGGCCCAAGCAGCCACAGGGTACCTCATTGACCCAGTAAAGAACAAGAAGCTCTCTGTGGACGAAGCAATGGCAGCAGGGTTGATTGGAAAAGAAATTTATGAGAAGCTGCTGAGTGCAGAAAAAGCTGTCACTGGATACACAGATCCGTACACCAAAGGGCAGATCTCTCTCTTTGAGGCCATGAATCAGGAGCTGATTGTGAGGAGCCATGGCATCCGCCTGATGGAGGCACAGATTGCCACGGGGGGCATCATCGACCCTGTGCACAGCCACCGCATCCCCGTGGAGGTTGCCTATAAGCGAGGCTACTTTGATGAAGACCTGAACCGCATCCTTCTGGACCCCACAGATGATACCAAAGGCTTTTTCGACCCCAATACGCACGAAAACCTCACTTATCTTCAGCTTCTGGAACGCTGCACCCAAGATTCAGAAACTGGGCTGTACATGCTGCAGGTTGTCAGAAGAGGGGAAACTTATTTCTACATTGATGAGGCAACAAAAGAATTTTTGAAAGCACAGACTATGCAGGTACAGGTAGGCCGGTATAAAGGCCAGGCAGTCTCTCTGTGGGACCTCCTCTGCTCCCCATATATCCATGAACAGAAGAGGAAAGATTTGGTCAGGCAGTATAAGGGTGAGAAGGTCAGTTTGCCACAGTTCTGCAAAACCATCGCCGCCATTGTGGAGGAAACAGAACAGGCAACCCAGAAGCTCAAGCTGAAGGGGTTCAGGGGGCAAGAGGTGTCTGCCGCAGAGCTCTTCAATGCAGAAATAATTGACAAGGCAACTTTGGACAGACTGCACCAGAAGACGCTTCCTCTGCAGCAGCTTGCCCAGAGGGACACCGTGAAGCGCTACCTGGAGGGGACAGGCTGTATTGCAGGTGTCTTGGTAGCCAGACAGGGGTTGAAGCTGCTTGCCTATGAGGCCATGAAGAGAGGCTTTCTCTCCCCAGAACATACTCTGCTACTCCTAGAGGCCCAGGCTGCCACAGGCCTCCTCACTGATCTGCTGGAGAAGAAACCCTCCTCAGTTGACCAGGCCATCTCTCTTGGGCTGGTTGGGGAAGAGTTTCACAAGGCCCTCCTCCTTGCTGAGAAAGCCATTACTGGATATACTGACCCCTCCACAGGACACAAACTCTCCCTTTTCCAAGCCATGAAAAGAAACCTGGTAGAAAAAACATATGCCCTCCGGCTGCTGGAGGCACAGGTGGCCACAGGTGGAATCATTGACCCTATACACAGTCACCGCCTCCCTGTGGAGGTGGCTTGTAGACGGGGCTACTTGGATGAAGAAACTTACCTTCTGCTATCTGATGAGGGGCTTCTTCCCAAAGGATTTGTAGATCCCAATACCCAGGAAAGAATTACCTACACTCAGCTCCTGCTCAGGTGCACCAAAGATGCAAAGACAGGTGCATACCTGCTGCCATTACTAGAGAAGAGAGAATATATCTTTGTGGATGAACAAACAAAGCATGTCCTCTCATCTTATAAAGTAAAAGTAGGCCTTGGAAAATACAGGGGACAGGCCATATCACTTTGGGAACTTCTTTCTTCAGAATATGTTACAAAAGAGAAGCAGAAAGAAATGATAAAAAACTATAAGGAGGGGGACTGGGCAGTTCTGCAGAGTATCACAAGGCAAATACGGAAGATCATAGAGGAAAGAGAAGAACACAGAAAAGACATTTGGTTCCAAGGACTACGGAGACACGTCACAGCTTCTGAACTACTAAAGGCAGACATCATTAATGAAGAAGTTATGCACAATTTGGAGGCAGGAACAGAGAAAGCACAAGATGTAGCAAAGAGGGATTCGGTGAAGAGGTACCTGGAAGGCAATAGCTGCATTGCTGGCGTGCTGGTACCCTCCAGGACAGACCCTTCCAAGTCAGAGAAGATGACCATTTACCAGGCCATGTGGAAAGGCATTCTGAGGCCAGGCACGGCCCTGGTATTGCTGGAGGCACAGGCTGCCACAGGCTTTGTCATTAACCCAATGAAAAATGAGAGGCTCTCTGTAAGTCAAGCAGTTGAAGCTGGTATAGTAGGGGAAGAAATACACAAAAAACTACTTTGTGCAGAGAAAGCTGTGACAGGTTACACGGATCCAAACACAGGAAAAAGTATTTCCCTCTTCCAAGCAATGACAAAAGAATTAATCTTAAAAGAACATGGGATCCGCCTGCTGGAAGCCCAGATTGCCACGGGGGGCATCATCGATCCTGTACAGAGTCACCGCCTCCCGGTGGAAGTAGCGTACAAGCGAGGCTACTTTGATGAGGAAATGAACCAGATCCTCTCTGATCCCACAGACGACACCAAGGGCTTCTTTGACCCAAACACACACGAAAACCTCACTTACCTGAAGCTCCTGCAGCGGTGCCTGCCCGATCCAGAGACTGGTTTGCTGCTGCTCAACGTCATGGACAAGGGCTGGTCCTCCTCTTACCTCAACGAGAACACCAGGAAGGATTTGCAGGCGGCCAAGACCAACATCGGCGTGAGGCTCTTCCAGGACCAAGAGGTTTCTGTGTGGGACCTCCTCTTCTCCAGATACATCCTTCCGTCCAAGAGGCAGGACTTGCTGAGGCAGCACAAAGCAGGCACCATGACACTTGAGCGCCTCACCCAAGTCCTCATCGCCATCGTCACCGAGGCAGAGGAAAAGAGCGCCAGGCCCATCGGTCACAAAGAAGCTCCCAACCAACCAGCCACCACAGCAGATGCTGCCACGGATCAACCAAGCCTCGGAGAGCCCTGGATGAGGACCCTCGAGGCCACGACCATGGATATGCCTGAAGGCAACTGCCAAGGGCAGAGGGTCACTTTGTGGGACCTGCTCTTCTCAAACAACATCCCTGTGGAAAAGAGGACAGAGTTATTGGACTTGTACAAAAGTGGGCTCCTGTCAACGGAGCGGCTCAGCAGCATCCTCCGCACACTGGTTGCCAAAAAGGAAACCACTGGGAGGAAGCTCAATGTGAAGGTGAGGAGTCCAGAGCAACAGGCGGTGGAGGCGACGGCGGCGGCGGCAGAACACCAGCCTCTGAGGGATTCTTCCTTAGACCTGGCGAACTGGGAAAGCGCCCTGCGCTCTCAACTCCTCCCGGCACCTTCCGCTGACCAACAGTCCTCCGCTTGGGACATCCTGTTCTCCGAGCGCTTCGCAGAGCATGAACGGGAAGAGCTTCTGGGCAGATACAGGAGGGGCAGCCTCCCCCTTAAGGAGCTCACAAAGATTCTCTCCGACCGCCTTGCCAGGACCACGAGCAGCCAGAGTCATCTTCCCATGGACTTCCACACACCCAGCTCAAGCGCCGAAGCCAAAGAGGCCAAAGAAGAGGGGGAAGATGATGCTGGAGACCTGGGAGACAAAGAGGAGGCTCTGAAGTCCCGGATGGTGGAGGTCACCGCTGCGGCGTTTGATGGGCGTAAAGTGTCGGTTTGGGACGTGCTTCATTCCAAGTACATCCCTGAGGAGAAAAGGAAGGAGCTTCTACAACTGTANAAGTGTCGGTGTGGGACGTGCTTCATTCCAAGTACATCCCTGAGGAGAAAAGGAAGGAGCTTCTACAACTGTACCAATCGGGCATCCTCACCATTGACCAGATGGAGACCATGATCTCCACCATTGTCAATAAGACAGAGGAAATGAAATCAGGAAATCAACATCCTTCACAATATGACCTTTTTCAATACACCTTGGAGTTGGAGAATATAAACGACATTGTCCGTAATATCCTGGACCGGAAAACATCTATCTGGGATCCTTTCTTTTCCAGGTGTGTCTCTAAGATCAGTGAGGAAATGAGTCTCCCTGAATCTCGAGAAGCGACAGGTCGGCTCCCAGGGGGTGCCTGTGTCGTGTCTGCTGCACTTACACCAACAGGGACCTCAAGTGATGGGGCTTCTGCCTTCTGCAAGTCTTCCCAGGGATGCATTTCCTTTCCCTCAGGCTCTGAGGAGCCTTTAGCAGGAAGCCCATTTCCCTCACAGAGTGCTTTAAAGTCTCGGTTCGTCAATTTCCCCTTTGCTGAGTTCCATGGAAGAAAAGCTTCATTGTGGGATCTGCTGCATTCTCAGTACATTTCCGAGGAGAAAAGGAAGGAGCTGCTGCACCTCTATCAGTTGGGTGATTTCACCCTTGATCAGATGGCATCTGTGGTGACCCACTTTATGCACCCAGGAGAGGAGGGGAAAGAGAGGCCGAGTGGGGGCTGGTCGGCCAGCAGCAGCCCTGATTCCACAGTGGCAGAAGACGGTGCATCCCAGGCTCGGCATCTGCAATTGAAGAAGACTTTGAGGACCACTCTGGTCCCCGTGATGGTGGGAGAATATAAGGGGCAGTGCCTGTGTGTCCTGGATCTCCTGTTCTCTAAGTACGTCCCTCAGGATAACAGGCAGGAGCTCCTTGAACTGTACCGGGCAGGGACTTTACTCATTGAGGACATGATAAGCACAATCACTGGCCTGCTGGAAGAGGCGGAAAGCCAGCAGGAGAAGCAAGAGACCCAGAAAAGGGCTGGGTGCCGAAAAGAGAGGCAGGAACCAGGGGGTGAACTGTAAGCAAAGGGGCATCAGCCGAGCCTCCTCTGCCCCCCCCCCCNCTGCATCTGTCTGGGTGTGCAGTGGGATTTCTTCCTGAGGTTGCCAGGGAATGCTGTTCAGCCCTCTTATTGCACACACACACACACACACACACACACACAGAGAGTTCCTGGGATTTTGGTTTTCTAGAACCCAGATACCTTTGAAAGCACAGGTGAACAAAATGATCCCCCCTGCTCAGAACTGCTGACAGGGCTGGGGAACCACTTGGACAGCCCCAGAGATGGGAGAGTTCAGGGTGGATCCTATCCTCCAGTAGAGGACTGGGGAGGGGCAAAGGGGGTGCTTTCTGGCTACAACTCTAATTCTGCTGCAACTGGCTAGCTACATGAAACTCAGTTGGTGGAACTGGTCTGTTTCTATCGGCAATAAAAATAAAGAAAATGTGTTAAAGTTGCTTTGACTGCATTGGAATTTGTGCCAGATCCAGGCTGGTTCCCTAGACTGGCTAAAGGGGGGGGACAAGCGGAGGTATGGGGGTATTTTCTATCTGGTTGATGCATTTCAGTGGTGGATCATTGCCTCTGGGATGCATGAAGTCACAGCCTCCTAAAACACAAAGCCTAAACCCTACTAAAGCCCCTGTCACACTGCACCAACGGATGGAAAGAGGATGTAAAACGGAGAAAAACACTTGCCATTCCCGTTGCGCTGTTAACGCGATGCTGCCGTTCTGTACTCACTGCCTCCGAGTTTTGCTTGCGCGTCTGCATCCGCTTCTCCAGCAATCCATCTATTGACATTTCATTCGGCCCTTTTTCCGCTTCAAGTACGTTCTTGACCCTCTAGCTCAAAACTTTGATCTGGAGCAGAAAATGTATTCCAATGCATCCGTCTATTCTGATCCTCTAGGCATTGTAGAATGGAATCCGTTCTGCAAATCCATTAACGCAATCTGCATATATCCGCTTGGCATCCGACTTGCCAACATGGAGCCACGCGCCATAAGCGTTCAAATCCGTTCCAAGTGACGGTTAAACCAACGGACGCAAGGGATAGGTAAGCGATACCGAAAACGGACGCGCAGCATGAGATAGCACGACGGAATGAAAGGATGAAGGAAGACGGATGCAGAATCGGCGATCTGTGACATCAGTCACGCTACGCGATCACCGCTCTGGCATCCGCTTTCCAATCCGGCCCTCGCGGCCTCCCACACCCATGTCCATTTCCTCCTTCCGTGTTTCTTTGCTCTGAGTTTATACAACATATTTTGACCCCCTTTTTGCAGAGAGCTCTGATATACAATGATGAGTGGAACATTTTTCTCGTCCGCTGTGTCCTTTTTACAAACGTTTTGCATCCGTTGGGCAGTGTGACAGGGCCTTAAGACTTCAAAATGGAGCCCCCCCATTGAAAATAAATCCAAATAACAAAACTTAGATTGGTGAAAACACAGAAATTTTATTTGTTCAGCTGTTTGCAAAGAGCAGTAGGATCTCAGCTGATCTCAACATAAAGTTTGAGATCACACCTCAAGATTTCAATACATTACATTTTATAATTTTTCTATCCTGATGCCCCCCCATGCCCCTCTTACATCAACCCAGTGACCGAGCACAGCTAATCCAAAATGCCTTATGGAGACTACATCATCTCCTTCAACACCTCCCAATGACCTCCCATCACACATTTTGCCAACATGGCTTTTTCTTATCTTTCTTGGCATTAAGGAATGTCCCTTCAGCAGGGCCTCTTTCTAATGGTCTGAGAACAAAGAAATATCTATTCCGAACACCACACTTGTTACATATTAATGTTACATCCAGTACATCTTCTTAGAACAACATAATGATTATATGCACCTATGCAAAGTAAAAGTCTGGTAAATTTAAGCAGATGCTTTGAAAAACAAAATCTAACTTCAATTGATTAAAGAAAGTTAGGGCAATGTTTGTAAATGCATTAGAAAATATATTTACAGCAAGATTAAATCAAGATAGCAAATGTCTATAGAACAACTGTCTTCTGAATGCTATAATATACTATTATCTTCACCTACATTTTATTTTTCAATTTTCTTATTTCTAACACCCCCAATGGTTAAACTCCACCCACAGCATATTTTATAAGGACAGAGCAGCTTGGCCATGTCTTCCCATGCCAGCAACCCCTCTCTCTGGGGTTTCCGTGAGTTCTTTAGCAAATTGTTCTGACCTACTCCTACTCCTCCTCCTCTTCCTCCTCCTCCTCCTCTGATACACTCAGCTTCTTCAAAGGTTTACCACCCACCGAGTAGGAGCCCTCCTTCTCTGAGATGCTTTGGAGAAATTTTTGCTCCCAGGCAGAGGCTGGTTTCTTCCGAGGGCACATCAGCCAGAGGAGATAAGTGGCTTTGGTCAAGATTTTAGCCAAACCCTTCTATGTGTTTATTTGTCTGTTTATATTCTGCTATTATTATTTTTATAAATAACTCAAGTGGTGAATGTAATAAATCCTCCTTCTCCCACCTACTTTCCCCACCACAACAACGTCTGAGGGGGGGAGGTGTTGAGGTAATTCTCCTTTAGGAGAATGAGCGCAAATAGGGAGACGTATAGAGAGTAGTGTTGGAATAATACACACACAGTACACAGATATACTGTACAGTAAATGTAGGTTTTTACTTCCAGAAAGTTTAAGCAAAGTCCAAACACAGTCCAAAGTAATTCATAAGTAAATCAGTCAGTCTTGCAATCCAGGGATAATCCAAATATCAAATTCCAGTGTCAAAAACAGTTCAGTATCAGACTTACATTAAATCCAGTAAATATCAGTCAATTAGGAAAAATGGAGCAACAGCAATACTTTCCAACAGAAGGAAATAAATATACACTCACACTCTCTTCTGAGACTCAGACTAAAACTAAACAATCCAGGTTTCTGGCTCCATCTTATGTCCTTTTGAGAAACCACACCCAATTGCATGCTCTTGCATTCCCTTAAAGAGACAATACTAAAATGTTTATCCTGGTTTATAGATTTCTAACCAAATACCTGTTAGGTGACTTATATTCCTAACAGGAGGGACTGGGCCAAAGTCACCCAGCCAGCTTCAGTGTTTAAGGCAGGATCAGAACTCCCAAAGCACTTTACAAAGAAGGGATGCACTGAATCCCTCTCAAAACAATCAACCAGAATTAAGGCATGAGGAGAGGTTTTTTTTCTGAGCCAATGCAAGGTCCAGACAGAGAGAATGAACAGAACCTATCAACCCCCCTGGAGAGGCAACAACTGGGGAGTTTGTTAAGAAAGAGGGGAAGGGAGAAATGGAGGGAACAATTGGACTTTATTGTTTGTTTTGCATGTCTTTTCCTATTTTTTGTTTGCTTTGTTACCATAGGTTTTGCATTTGCAATGTGCAATCAAGTGGAACCCAACTACAGAAGGCAGGTCAGGCTGAGCATTAACAAAGGACCTGGTTTAGTGGGAGGGGCAGCAGGGGGGGCCTTTGGAGAACAACCCACCACAGAATCCCCTGGGAATTCACCAAAGTTCACCTCCTGTCCAAATGGGTTGGGGGAGAAGCACATGGATGACAGGAAGACCATGGGGCACTTTGGGCAGAGAGGCAAAACACTCAAAAGGGCCATTTTCTCTTCCCTTCAGCACATGTGGGACCAGAGGGATTCTGGAGGAATGAGAGTTGTAAGCCAGATTCTCTGAATACCAGCAGCTCAAGTGATATGCCTGAAATATTTTGCTGTATAAATCTATAAGACTGCTTGCACCAGCAGTAACAACGCTACAACTCCAAAAGCTTTAACCTTAGACCAGTGGTAGTCAACCTGGTCCTTACCGCCCACTAGTGGGCGTTCCAGCTTTCATGGTGGGCGGTAGGGGGTTTGTCGCCTACTTTATAAATCACCATTACTGTGGAACCGGTGGGCGGTTAGAGAAAACTTTACTATGAACAGAGATACAAAAGTGGGCGGTAGGTATAAAAACATTAACTACCCCTACCTTAGACTGTCTACTATTGACCTCCCCACTTTCCTAAGAGGCCTGTAGGGAGCGTGCATAAGCGCACCAATCATGCCGACCGTCCCTGTCCTATTGTTTCTTTTATTTTTCTTATATGTATCCATTTCATGTATTCATACCCATGAAACATAAACACAGTTGAGAAAGTCCAGAAATATTTCACAAGAAGAGTTCTCCACTCCTCTACTCGTTGTAGAATACCTTATGCTACCAGACTTGAAATTCTAGACCGAGACAACCTAAAACTATGCCGCCTTCGGTCCGATCTAAGTATAGCATGTAAAGTCATACATTGCAATGTCCTCCCTGTCAATGAATACTTCAGCTTCAACCATAACAACACAAGAGCACACAATAGATACAAACTCAAGGTTAATTGCACCAAACTTGATTGCAGGAAATACGACTTCAGCAGCAGAGTGGTCAATGCCTGGAATACTCTACCTGACTCTGTGGTTTCTTCCCCAAACCCCAAAAAATTTTAACCTTATACTGTCTACTATTGACCTCACCCCCTTCCTAAGAGGTCTGTAGGGAGCCTGCATAAGCGCACCAACATGCCTACCGTCCCTATCCTATTGTTTCTTTTATTTTTCTTATATGTATCCATTTCAAGTATTCATAGCCACGCTTATACTTATACCTGTTATCTTATAATCACTTGACAAAATAAATAAAATAAATAAAAATAAAAATATTGGGATAGACAAATAGTCACCTTCACAGAGGAGCTCTGTATTTGTTCAAAGGATATGGTCCTTATTTTGTCAAATCCAATACATTTGGCCAAGTAAATCAGTATATTAAATTTATTTGCAGAAGGTGCAGTACTTACTCTTTACATGAGTATATAATCATCTTTAAATAATATAATAATAATCTTTAATGAGTATACAAATCTTTAAAAGTCCGAACTGTAGCAGGCCTATTAATTAATCAATCACTACTTCAACCTCAACAATACAGGAGCACACAATAGATACAAACTGAAGGTAAATAACACCAAAGTCAATTGCAGGAAATACGTCTTCAGCAATTACAGAGTGAATTGCCTGAAATACTCTACCTGACTTCCCCAAACCCCAAAAACTTTAACCTCAGGCTGTCTATTGTTGAGCTCACTCCATTCCTAAGAGGTCTGTAAGGGGCGTGTATAAGTGCACCAATGTGCCTACCATCCCTGTCCTAATGCTCCCTTTTATTCTTATACATTTCATGTATTAATGATCATGTTTATACTTATATTTGTAACCTAATACATGCTTGACAAATAAATAATAAATATAAAATAAAATAAAATAAACTGCTGCACTGCAAGCTGGCCTGCCAGGAGGATGCAAGGATGAGTGAGAAATAAATGCACTGGACATCCAGTGTGGCCATCCAGGCTAGGAAAAGGGGCCTCGTCCCACTGAGGTCAGCTCATCTCCCTTCTCTCAGCTGCTTTCTAGACGTGGTGTTTCTCAAGACCTGGGAGTCTCGACTTTGTATATTGCCCAGAATTGGTTAGCTTGGGGGTGGGGTGGGGTGGGGTGAGGTGGAGAGAGAGGGCAGCACCAGCATCCAGGGGGTGGGAATCTGGGTCAGACCCTGCTGGGGAAAGTAGAGTGGACATCTGGCACTGATTTGGCCTTCCTCCCACCCAGATAATACCAGGAGGGGGGAGTTGCTACTCTCTATTGATATGCCAGTGACCTGCCCCTGCCTTCGGCTTGTGTTTAGCACTGTATAGGTAGTCCTCATGTTATGGCCAGTTGCTTGGCGACTGTTCCAAATTATGACAATGGTGGTGATCAGAAGTCTGAGCCTCTTTTTTGTGACACGGTTTTATTGTGGATGAGATGGCTGACCTGGCTTGGCTAACCTGGGGTTGAAATACTGCACAGGTAACCTTGGGTGATGAAGGCAACCTGGAATTTCCATCGCTAAGGGATCCAGTTGTAAAGTGCAATGGCAATTCCAGCTGCTGACTGAATCCCAAGGGTAACTGGGTCCTGTAAATTGGAACATAGAGCAATAGAATAACAGAACTACAAGGGACCCCAAAGGTCTTCTATGGAGTCGTGATGGGTGCAGTGGTTAGAGTGCAGCATGGCAGGCTACTTCTGCTGACTGCCAGCTGCCTGCAATTTGGCAGATCAGATCTCACCAGGCTCAAGAATGACTCAGCCTTCCCTCCTTCCGAGGTGGGTAAAATGAGGACCCAGATTGTTGAGGGCAAGAGGCTGACTCTGTAAACCGCTTAGGAGGGCTTGTAAAAGCACTGTGCTGTCCAGCCAGTGTTTGGGAATTGGATAGTTAGCAATTGTGAGCTGTCCCCTTTAGGGAATGCATCATGGTAAATGTAGTTAAGGTATCCTAGGAAATGTAGTCCATGTCACATGACCACATCTGTAATCCTGATTGGTCACTAAATTAACCCTCGTTGGGTTGGGGGAGGTTTCTTCACTCTTGTCTGAACTCACGGACTTGTGGTAACTGTTCTACTTCTACCGCTACGAGATGGGAGAAAAGGGAGATAACCAACTTTTTCCCTACAAGACAGATGTGCAAAGGATTGGTCATTAAAGAAGAACTTCATCACAAATGTGAGTTATGAGGATACCTGATGAACCAATAATAAAGACTCCAATACTAAAGCTTCTGTATGAATTGTTTTGTTTTGGAGTTTATCTATGTCTGCATCTTTACAGAAGACAAAATCACCACTGTACAGAATACAGAACATAAAAAGATGGTTAATTTGAAGACCTGAAGCCCAAAAGAAGTAGATGCATCTGGAGTCTCTGTCTGCAGTAAACAGATGATTAATTCGGATTCCCTCATGCCTCGTCCCTCTGAAGTAATCAAAAGGTTGTTCCTTCATCCCTTAAACAAGGAAACAACTGCATCCTTTTTTTTTCTTCCTTCCTAGCGCTGGATCCTTTGTTTCATATCAAGGCAGGAAAGAGTAACACCAGCCTTTCTCTTTCAGTGAAAGAGGTGCTGTCTCATGGTTACATTATCTAAAAGGAGCTCAGCTGCAGGCAGGGGAAGGCCAAGCATTCCATTTGTCTTTGAATTCCTCAGTTTACCAATATCTTTTTAATGCAAATGTAGGAAAGGAATTCTCTTTGTGGCTAAAAGCTAGGACTGTAATGTATTTACTGCTCAGCAGAAAGGGTTTGGTTTCCTTTTTTTTCTTCTTCTTCGTCTTTCTGAGTAGAAAGTCATCATTTTCACTGCCTTTCCAACCAACAGCTGCTATTGACCTGTGATGCAAGCCATAAAAATACCTTGCCACCAAGAAGAAATGGCCTGCCTGAAACTTGTCTCAACGCCGTACAATGCAGATTTTCCCTCCTTCCCCAGACAACAAAGCCAATCCAGAGGCATTATCCTTTGCTTATAAAAACCATCACTATACTTCTTTTCTTCCTCTAAGCAGCATGAGACTCCTTTCTTCCGAGCTAGCTTCTTGAGTTCTATGTCATCTCTGCTGAATTGTTAATGCTTACACTCCAGAAAGGGAATTTCAGCAGGACTCTGTAAGATTTTCTGAGTCTTAAAGCAGCCCACAGCAACATCTGGTGCTCAAGGAGAAATTTCCCAGAAGTTTCAAATACGTGTTTGCAAATGAAAATCCCTTTTTGCAACTATTGGGGAAAATTTAAACAATTTAATTCAAGGTTCCAGGATTAACTGCAATCTAACCTGGTCATAGCAACAGCGTCTTCCAGACCCTCTAGTGCCACCTTGCGCAGCAAGCAACACTAACAGGCAAATTTCTGCATTTAGCCCCCAAGTTGTTAGGAATGATAGTCACCTAACAGTTGGGTTGGCAATAGATAAACCAGGATAGTCATTTAATACTGTATCTTTAAAAAAAATGCTGTAATTGTGATTGGCTGAGGTTCCTCCAGTGGCCATAAGATGGAGCCAGAAACCTGGTTTCTTTCTTCTTGCATTTCCTGTTTTGCCATATTGCCTGATTGTCTTTCTACTTGGATTGCTGTGAATTTTTGCAACTGTTAGCAAACTCCATTTACTGAACTTTGTTTATGCTACTTGACTTCATTTTTGGATTATCCCTGGACTGATACTTACTGCTTTAACCATGTATGATTTGGACTGTTGGTTGGACTTTGTTTACCCGTTTACTGGAAGTAAAACCTACATTTTACTATTCAGTGTATCTGTATGCTGCTCATGTGTTATTCAACATCGCTCCCACTATGTTTCCCTGAGTGCACTCATTCTCCTAACAGGGAATACTTCAACACAAGTCTTCAGACTTCACAACGCACATAGCACCTCCCAGACTCTGCAGCGCCACCTACGTGCTCAAGTATTAAATTCAGCAGCAATCCTTTCTGCTACCTGCGCATAGCGCCCCTTAGTACAAAAAAAGGGAATTGCATGGAAAACCACTAAATTTTTCAAATTCATCCTTTATCAATTTGAAGCATGGCAACTTCTTCAGCCACAACAGATGTACCTGCAATACCAGAGGACTCGAATCTTCCACCCACCCTTGATGTACATGTGGAGCCCATTGCCCAAAAAACAGTTTTAGATGTCCAGCCCTCTGGAGAAGCCGTGATACCTCAGAAAGATGGCATAGAAAGCTTACCTGACCTCATATGCTTCAGAGAGGATTGGGACAGGCAGTATCTCCATCATGCAGATGCATGGATGGAGCTGGTAAGGATCTGCGATACCCCCAAAAGCAAGTTGCCCCTCAAGAACCTCCTACTAATGCAGAAAGAGATAGAGGAGCATCTCACATGGTGGAGAGACAGTGAAAGGAAGCTCAAGTACATATAGTTGAACCTGGAAGACCCAGAGCTCCAAGAACACATTCAATGCTTTGAGGAGCTGAACAAAGAATGTGAAGACTGCATCCTGGAAGAGAAAAACTCCCTCCAGGCCGCACTCCTCGATGTGCTACAGGAGGAGCAAATACCAAGGGAGAAGCCCACACCCAACAGAGGTATTCAATCACAAGCAGCTTCTTCCCACCAAAGAAGCAGCTTCTTCCCACCTCCCTCCATCCCAAACCGCTTAGATCGCAAGCAGGTTCCAGTGTCTCACACCTATTAACTGTTCTCACCATCTCTTAGTATTATTGGACTGACACTGAGTGATCCACAGCTAGTCCATATTCATGGTCAAGAATCTGAGCTAGATGTTGGGACATTCTGAAGAAGATTTATGTTCAAGATAGTGTGGGTGCACACATATACCTTACACGTAAACTGTTTCAAGCTCATCTTATAAAAGGTGGCGATATGTTAGCTCATTTGGAGTTTATGAAAAGGACTTTTCAGGAGCTACAAGAAAAAGAACTGATTTTTTTTCTGAGTTGCATCAGGTTTACATAATTCTTTCTTCGTTGGATGAAACTTATGATGATTATGTGTCTTCACTGGAAGTTTTAAACAGAGATGAACTTACA
>BHFT01014443.1:32757-111695 GCA_004320025.1 Laticauda laticaudata | reverse complement strand
CACGCAATACAGCAAAATAGATTATCTTATTTTAACTCAGAGAAGATTCCTTCTTAACAGTCTCTCTCACACTCGACGCATCTGTGAGACTGGTGTCTTACGTAGATCTTGATGTGTTGCTGCTATAGCTGAAGCTGTGTGGTAGATGGATGAAGTCTTCGATGTCCACTTTTCATCCTTTCTCCGTCCACTGCTACTAACTGCTGGGCGCGATCCAGATTCGCGTCGCGCTTCCGGCTTCCTCCCTGCGTAGCTCGTTAACCGCTGGATCGAGCAATTGGAGTTTGCGGCGGAATGCGAACTTTTGCCTAGCGACCTATAGCAGATTGCAGAACGTGATGTCCCCCGTATGCTAGCAGGATGCTTAGAACCGTACGCGTCTTGATACATTTTCCGCTCAAATAGTTTTGACGCACCTCAAAGACCACTATGCTGAGCGAATGTAACGTCAGATACGACGGATCCGCATGGAATGGATAAGAGAAGCAAAATGGAGGCATGTGAGTACAGAATGGAAAGCATCGCATTAACCAACGGATGGCAAGTGTTTTTCTCCGTTTTACATCCTCTTTCCATTCGTTGGTGCAGTGTGACAGGGGCTTTAGTAAAGTCTAATTAGTAATTAATAATAGAAATAATATAAATATATTATTTATATTTAATTTATATTAAATATATTCACTATATATATATATATATATAGTAAATTTATGATATAAGGATTAATGCAGATTGGAAGGGAAAGACTGCAAAGATTGTGCACAAGTGATTTGTACCAAGTGACACACTGTATGTAACTGAAGATGGTTTATGTTTGTTTTGTTCAAATTTAAAAAAAATAAAAAACTTTTATTTTTTTGAAAATTCCATTTATGTATGCATGCAGGTTTTTGTTACATTGCTGTTGTTATATATTGATTTAAGCAGAAATATAACTATAAATGTATGACAACAGCAATGTAACAAAAAGTTGCCTGTCTCATTTTTGGTAAGTTGCTTTTTTATTTATGTATTTATTTATTTGTTTAATATCTGTTTTGGTTTTTATTAATCATAAAAACAAAACAGAATAAATACATACATAACTAAATAAAAATTATTTTACTGTTCATCTTGGTGTTTTTTTCTCCTTTGCTTTTTCCTATTAGGAAAAAGCAAAGCAGAAACAAATATCAATATATTACAGCAATGTAACATTTTGTTTCCATTTATGTATGCATGCAGGTTTTCAGTAGGTCTACTGTTTTTATCATTCAGAAAAACAAAACGCATACCTAAAATTATTTTTAAAATAATAATAATCTGCTTTCTCACTAACTCCTGGCTGCCCTCTGCCCACTCACCTGCAAGGATGTGTTTCAACAGAGGCAGTGATAGCTGGCTGTGTCTGGATGGCTGCTGAGTCCCAGGGTACTCCAGGAAAGGGACGAGCGCTGTGTAGATGCAGAAAAGTATTTTCTCTCATCACCCTCCCATGGCCACCAGCTGACTGAAGGAGTGCATAGTGACTCACAGAGTACACCCAGCTTGGCTTCATCTCTTATTTTCTGACAGTGAGAACAATCAACCAATGAATCAGCTTCGCTTCAGAAATTGTGGGAGCTTCATCACTGGAGTCTTTCAAGAAGAGATTGGGCTGCCATTTGTCAGAGATGGTGTAGCGTCTCCTGCTTGGGTGGGAGGTTGGGCTACATCTCGCCCACCCCCCTGCCCAAGCAGAGAACCCTATGAGGTATCTTCCAACTCTGTTCATCTAATCTTATTTACATTTGATTTCTTATTTCTGAATAAGAAATATTCAGAATTATTGAATTCTGGATACCTTTTCATGGTCATTTGGTCACTTGCAATTAATTTATTGGATTTCCTTTCATTGTACCCTTTGAGATTGTAGCTGAATCATCTCTTGAAATACTTATTTCAGCATATTGGGCATCTCATTGCTAAATAACTCCCTTCTCCACAAATGCAATCTTCTTTACTCCTTCTGAAGGAGAGCAGTTTCTTTTCAAGGCAGATCTATAGAAAACAATTGGATTTTACAACTGGATATACTTTCTGCTACTTGCTTTTTAAGCCTTGGATACTGATGCTACCAATATAGTCTTCTGATAATAGTCTCATCTGGTCTCAAAATATTTTCTTGCATGATTGATTGGAAGCTGCCTTCTTTCTTCCTGAAAAGGTACTCACAGCATATGACTTTCAAATAGCAGTAAATACCAAGAAATTGCCATATATCTGCAACTAAAGAGTTAACTTGAATTAAATATTTGGCTCTTATTCAATACTCTTTTTGATTTTTAAAAAAATAATTGTACATAAATATCCTATTTCAGGATTACTTAGGGTATAAGAAGTACTCCTTGAGTAACATATTGTTTGAAATATAATGTTTTTGTAAGAATCTATCATAATATGCTACAATATTCATATTTCCAAATCTGACCCTTAATAGTTTGTCAAGTTGTACCATAATCCAATTCATTTTTTGTACTTAAGCTCTCTTTGAGATGCCAGGCAAGGAAATATTAAATGTGCCATCTGCTATAGCAATTTGTATTCTATTTCTTGGTATAGCATCAAGATATTCTGCATGTTCCCTTTCCTGCTGTTTCAAATGTAACAAAGCAAAAGCACTTAATTATTGAGGTGAAATAGCAGAATAAAAGGAGTTGAATTTGCAAAAATACCTGGGGGGGGGAAGGTTTCATGTCCATATGAATATACAATATTAGCAGATTCTGTATATTCACTATTATTTTAGGAGAATTAAGTATATACAGCACTGTACAAGTAGATTCACAGTTATTTTATATGGACTATTTTCCCTATATGTAGTATTCACAGATTCTGATTTCTCTCTGCATAATTTACCATTAATGGTATCAGCTATCATTTATTTCCCTTTTATAGTAATTTTATTAAACATTATAATGAGAAAGATAAAAGCTAATACAAACTAAAAATATAAAAGATTAAAAAGAAATAATAGAAAGTGCAAGAGAATAAGAATATAAAAGAAAAAGAAAACTAATATAAAAATAATAAAAGATAGTTCACGCTTACTTCAGGCTGCCCCAGACAGTGTATGATAACACTAATACATATTTTATGAAAGATACTGCCATACTGAGCTGAGCAGCCCTGATCTGCCTGCAAGAGCCTGCGAGCAAGGCCCGAATCCTAGCCTAGCTGCCTCCCACGTGGTCCAGCCAGATTTGCCTGCCTTGCTGCATTCCAGCAAGGCAAGATAAGCACACAGAAGCACAGTAATAATTCAAACAGTCAGAAGGAATGCCAGAAATACTGGCTAAAACTTTCTAAACTAGATGAATTCAGTGTTTGTTCCTGACAAATGCCCCTCTCAACTGCCTTTCCTTTAAATTCCATCCCCAGGTGTGCTTTGTGGAGGGAATCGGGACCTTTTGCTTCCTCATAAGCCACACAACCTAGATTACTCACTTCTCTGTTCTTCCCTGTGCACCCTAGGATGAGGAGGGGGTGGACCTTGGTCTTCATCTGAACCCCTTCTCACTTGTTCTACCTCTGCTCTGCCAGTCTGACCTTGCCCTTCCCCAGTTTCCTCCATAGCCAACAGAGCCACTCGCCTGCTCTCTGTCAGCTGTTCATCTTCCCCCTCAGATTCAGACTCCAATGTCGTCAAATTAAAGATGAATGCACCAATTATTTTTGTAAACAGGAGGAAAAGCTGTTAAATTCAAACTCTTGCGCAAAGCACGTGAGCCTTTTAAAACTTCATTAACTCAAAATTAAAGACTAGCAAGTGATTCCACCAGTGGTGTGATTCAATTTTTTTTATTACCGGTTCTGTAATGGCTTGCTTGCTGGGCATGGTGGGGCTTGCTTGGTGTGGCTTGCTTGGTGGGCATGGCTTGATAGTCATGTTACTAGACAGGCGCGACTAGGTAGTCATGTGACTGGGTGGGCATGGCTTGGTCATGTGACTAGGTAGGTGTGGCTTAAAGGGGTCATATGATTGGGTGGATGTGGTCAACTCAATGTCACTCACGTCAAGGGATGCCTCACCTGGCCTCTCCCCTCCCAGCCATTCCTTGTCACACCCAGCCTCAACATATCTATACTTCTGTAAAAATGTTGTTCACCTTTTTTTGACTTTATTATCTACGTACTATAGATGTATTTTCAGGGACCACTGAAAGGAGGAAATGGCTCACATGCTTTGCGCAAGAGTGTGATAGATAACAGGCTTTTAAGGGGCTGCCAGAAAAAAGGAGGGGCAATGTATTTTCCAAAGCACCATTCGGCAAACAATGTATTTTCCAAAGCATCAGAAGGATGGAAACTGAACAAAAAGAGAAGCAACCTAAAAGTAAGGCGAAACTTCCTGACAGTGAGAACAATTAACAAGTGGAATTGCTTCCCACCAGAAGTTCTGGGTGCTCAATCACTGGTAGTTTTTAAGAAAAGACTGGATAGACTGGATTCTCTGAAATGGTATAGGGTTCCCCCAAGGTCCTTCTAAGTATTATTCTGACACCTTTCTCATGACCTCTGCTCAGATTTATTTCATGATTTCACATATAAAGTAGCCATTTATGTAATACAACTTGCATATTCAAAACAGTAATTATTATGGCTGATGTTTGATAGCAAGCCTAAAAGTCAAAGATCACAAGAGTGCTTCTTTCTCTGTATGTATACAAAACATCACATACCAGGAATAGCATATTAAGCTGGACTTATGCAACCTGATGTACAAAATAAACACACAAATATTTATGCTCAGGCTTAGACACTGAATGCACATAAATCCCTGGGAAATATGTGGTAGCCCTGGGCAAAAAAAAGGCAGTAAAATCACTCTAGTTGTAGGGACAGTGTAAAATACTAACACATGATAAATAATGGAACAATTTAAAATAATTGCACAGTTCTCTCTCTCTCTCCCTTCCTTCCTTTTTCTTTTTTTCTTTTTCTCTTCCTTCCTTTCTTTCTTTGTCTTTCTTGTCTCTCTCTCTCTCACACACACACACACAAACACACACACACACACATACACACACACACACACACACACACACACCTGGTCTGGGATGAAATGAATGATCCTGCAAGCTCCAGTCAGCAGTAGGTGGTGTGAAAAGAAAGAAAGCGGGCAACGATGTGGACTGTCTGTCCTTCCCTCCCAAAATATCTCCTCGGGCAGTGGGCAGCAGTGGTGTTGCCATGAAGCACCCTCCCACCCTCCCAAAGCACCTCCATGCAGCAGGAAGCAGTGCCATGGCTGTGGAGCATCCTCCCACCCTCTCAAAGTACCTCCGTGGGCAGTGAGGGGCAGTGTGCGGTAATGGCAGTGGAGGTGTGGCTGTGGAGCACCCTCCTGCCCTCCCAAAGCACCTCTGTGGGCTGCAGGTGGCAGTAGCGTGGCTGTAGAGCACCCTCCCGCCCTTCCAAAGCATCTCCTTGGCAGCAGCGGAGGGCAGGGCAGGTGGATGTCCTGGGATTGCTGAAAATTGCACACCGCATGTGCAGCCCCTGGATGACTCCTCCCACCCTCACTATGCCATGGCTACCACATGATAGGGAGAGCTGGGAAAGAGCCACGTGGGATGGGACTGCACTGGCGGCCACAACCAGCCAGCTGAGCCCGGGGATGGTCAGGGAGGCCCAGCAAGGTTCTGGGACAGTGGGGAAGGCCCAGCAAGGTTCTGGGATGGTGGGGAAGGGGTTAGCATGATTTGCAGGCTCACCTCAGAGCAGGCAGATCAGGGCTGCTCAGTTGGGGTGCAGGTACCACATGGGAAGGCACTGCGCGTTAGAAAGGCAAGCCATGAGGACCCAGTGTGCTGGATAGGAGAGGAGGAGTGACCAGGCGGGGTGAGTGGTGCAAACAAGCATTAGGCAGGCGGGGCAAGCAAGTGACCGGGTGACTTGGGTGGGGGCGTGGCAAGCCAGAAGTCATTACTGGTTCAGCGACCCATGCCAAATTGCCGCTACCGGTTCTCCTGAACCAGTCCAAACCAGTTGAATACCACCTCTGGATTCCATCCTTATAAGGGCAAAATGGAGTTGATTGTAATGACAATGTTGGTCAGGTCAATCTTTTCAATACATTTTCTAGTTCAGTTTTTGTGGATAGCAATGGTTGCAGTCCCTCATTCACAAGTCGAATCACAAATAGTTGTAGCAAATTGCTGAATGTTAAATTTACAGTAGATTATATTGAATTAGCATTTTGTAATCTAAAGCCATCGCTATCTACAGGACCATGTGGATTATGTGCTTTTTTTCCTGAAAAAGCTTGCTACCATCCTAGCTGAACCTTTGTATACAATTTTTGAAGTATTGTTTCAAACTAGTTCCCTGCTTGATCTCCGGTCATCAGCTATAGTTGTAGAAATTTTTAAAAAGGATGACCCTAGTTCCGTTGAAAATTATAGACCAATTTCTTTGTATTGTGTTATATGCAAAGTTATGGAATCAGTTATAAACCAATCCATCGTTCACCATTTAGAGACAAATAATTTGCTATCCTGCAAACAGTTTGGCTTTAGGAAAAACTTGTCCTGTAATTTACAACTTTTGTGCTATAAAAACATCTGCACTACATGTCTTGATCAAGGTAAAGCTGTTGATGCAATTTACATAGAGTTTTGTCAGGCTTTTGATACAGTAGTACATGATAAACTATTGAAATTAAACTCATGACATTTTTGGACCTTTGCACAAACGGATAGCTGCTTTCCTGTCTAATAGAGTGCAGAAAGTCAAAATAGGGAGCTTGCTGTCTAATCCTGCATCAGTTAACAGTGGTGTTCCACAAGGCAGCATTTTAAATCCCACACTTTTTTTGCTCTAGATCAATGATTTATGTGATCGACTTAAAAAGCAATTGCGTTCTTTTTGCAGATAGTGTAAAATTATTCAATTCTACAGATAATTCTGTTGTTTTGCAAAATGATCTCGACTATGTATCTGAATGGTCGTCTATTTGGCAGCTTCAAATTTCGATTAATAAATGCTCTGTCTTACATATTGGTAAATGTAATCAGAATGTCAACCATAAACTAAGTGGCATTGATCTAGCAGATGACCCTCACTTTGTTAAGGACTTAGATGTACTTATCTATGATGATTTATGTTCCAAAGCTCATTGTAACAGCATTGCTAAAAAAGCATTAAGAGTTGTAAGCTTAATTTTGTGAAGCTTTTTTTCTGGAGACATTGTATTGCTAATTAGAGCTTATAAAACTTATGCTAAACCAATTTTAGACTATTGTTCAACTGTTTGGAATCTCCACCATATATCTGACATCAGTACAACTGAGCAGGTTCAGAAGTACTTCACGAGAAAAGTCTTGCACTCTTCTGTACACAATAGAATTCCTTATGCTACTAGGCTCAAATATCTCGGTTTGGATAACTTAGAACTGTGTCGCTTGCGATAAGACCTAGGTATTGCATACAAAATTATACGTAGTAATGTTTTACCTATAAATGACTTTTTCTGTTTTAATATGCACAAACAACCGCTTTAAACTCAATGTAAATCGTTCTAAACTTGACTGGAAAAATATGGTTTCTGTAATAGTGTTGTCAAAGTCTGGAATGCCCTATCTGATTCAGTTGTCTCAGCTATAAATTTTCATAGTTTCAGTCACAAATTGACTTCCATGGACCTTCCTTCATACTTAAGTAGTTAATAGAGGGGGCGTGCATAAGTGCACTAAAGTGCCTATTGTTCCTTGTCATTGTATTTTTATTCTCTTATTCTTGTTCTTGTTTTTGTTTGACAAATTCTATTCCAATAAATAAATAAAATAAATAAATAAAAAATAGAAAAGAAAAATGATACTATTGCAAAAAGAGAAAAAATAAATACATATATAAATCACTCTCCTCTTCATCACAACAAGTATCTTGTTCCTTCTCACAAAATTTTTCAAAAGTTTACCAAGTCTATTTTATAAGCCAATATTAAAAAGTGTCCAATTTTAAAATCTCATTCTATCAGTTTTTTAAGAATTCAAAACAATAGCATTTTTCTATAAGGAAGATCTCTACAATTATTTAATTATAATTTCAAAATCCTATTTCAAATTAACCTGGGCATTTAGTCCATTTGTGATTTTCCAAAATCAATGCTTATTACTCTTTTCTATTTAATTTTTTTAAAAATCCTTAAAAGTATATTTAAATTTTCTTTTGTGCAGAATCGAAGGGGACTCAGGTAGTGCTGTAAAATGTGTCATTCCAAAAGTTCATATTAACTGAAAAGCAATTAAGGACCAATTCTCGAAAGTGATTAGAAAAGTACTTCTGGGGAAGAAATAACAAACTGAAGTATCTATGGAGTTTCTCAGTCATTCATGTCATAGTTGTTATCTTCAGTTTGTGATAGCAAACTGAAGGTGGCTCTACTGAGGTTGGAAGCTGATGACTGTAGATAGAGCTGGTGAATGGACTGGCGCTTTATGATTCATCTCCAGAGAAGGAAAAATTGGAGATTACTAAAAAGTTTTCCAGAGAGTTGCTTTTCACAAGGACATCTCAAGATAATGGTCTCTAGTGGGTAATGGTCTCATCTCTAAGAAGAGAAGAGGGGAAACCATCCTGGCCTTTAGCAACTCAGAGTTCGCATACCATATATTTTTTGATTACAGTCCAAAAAACTTTATCCCAAGTTTCAGTACTAATACTTTATGAGAAAGAAGTACTAATTAGAGTATTACAGTACTAATACTTTATGAGAAAGAATTTTCCAGGGAAATACTAGTCATATAGAAACAATTTGTTACAGTTTTTACACATTTATTTAACCAGTTATCATCAGCTACCAAACTACAAATCTTACATTCTGTAGCTATTCTCATTTCCCATATTTTATTTATTAGTTTATTTATTTATAAACAAATCTTATATCTGAATGAAATTCAATGAGAAAATGAAATTCAATGGAGAAAAAAGTAAGGTTCTATAGGTTTTTCTAGGCTAGAAAAATCAAAAGCAAGGTACAGAATAAGTGGTACCTGGCTCAACAGTCATAACTGCAGGAGGGATCTAGGAGTCCTAATGGACAATCACTTAAATATGAGCCAACAAGGTGCAGCAGCATCCAAAAACGCTAACATAGTCCTAGGCTGCATTAACATAAAGAATCAAGATCATGTGAAGTGTTAATATTAGTTAATAATGCCTTGGTAAGGCCACACTTCAAACACTGCATCCAGTTTTGATCACCACAATGTAAAAAAGATGTTGCACCTCTGGAAATAATACATAGAAGAGAAACAAAGATGGCCAGGAGACTAAAACATATAGACAACAGTTGCTGGAATTGGATACCTTTGATTTAATGAAAAGAATGACCAGAAGTGACATGATAGAGAGTTCCAATATCTAAGAGGTTGCCACAAAGAAGAGTGAGTCAACCTATTCTCCAAAAGACCTAAAGGCAGGACAAGAAGCAATGGATGGAAACTAATCAAGGAAAGAACATAGATCTAAGGAGAAATTTCCTGACTGTTAAAAACAATTTATCATTTTATATTGCCTCCAGAAGTTGTGGGTGCTCCAATATGGGTCTAGGATCTTCAGGCTCCAACCCTTGGTCGTGCCTCCTTCGTCCTCAAGCCTCCCACCTCAGTCCATTGACAACCAGCTTTCCTCTGCTGCTGGCCCCCCCACAGCCATTCACCCTGGCTCTCCACCCTGTGCCCTTCGGCCCAGTCCATTTGCTGAGACACCACTCATCCTGGGCCTTTGGCTGCATGGGACAATTAGCCACCACCCAATCAGCATGCAATGGGTGATAGGTGATTGCAGGGACTATGGGCTATGGGGGAGGTGGAGCAGCCAAATAAGGTTCACGCCCTCAGGCACGGGAGAAAGCAGCTTCGGGCATGGGGTGGTGTGGCAGCCAAATGGCAAAGGCTCATGTCTCACATTCCCAGTGGTTTTAAGGCAGCTTAAGAAAGTTTTTACATCCAACTGAAGCACCTCAGCCTCACACAAGTTGTGTGGTTCCATTTGTTGCTGTGACTTCCTTCATGGCTGCCACATGGGCACCAGGTCCTTCTCTGCTGACTGGCATGTGCTGCCGCAGTGAGGCCGGCTGGGTTTGGTTGGAAGGGAAGAGCCAGGAGGGGGTGTTGTTGGGTTGAGTCAGCCAGGTGAGATCACTGGCAGTGGTCGAATTCATCGAAAGGAGCTATTGTTTGTTGTGGGTATCCTAGCCTTAGAAGGAAAGGGAGAGAGAGAGAAAGAATGGAGAGACAAGAAAGAAAAGGGAGAAAGAAAGAGAAAGAAAAAGAAAAAGGGGAGAAAGAAAGAAAGAGGAAAGAAGGAAGGAAAGGTGGGAAAGAGAAAGAAAGAAAGAGAAAGAAAAAGAGAGAAAAGGGACAGACAAGAAAAAAGAGAAAAGGGAGAGGCAAGAAAGAAAGAAAAAGAAGGAAAGAAAGAAAGGAAGGAAAGGAAAGTGAAAAAGAAACGAAAGGAGGGAAGGGAAAGTGAAAGAAAGAAAAAAGAAAAAAGAAAGAAAGGGAGGAAGTGGGTGGGATTCAAATTTCTTGACAACTGGTTCTGTGGGCATGGCCTAATTTGTGGGTGTGTCTTGGTGGTCATGTGACTTGACAGGCATGGCTTGTATGTAAATATTGTAAACAATAAATAGTGGATTTTTTATAAAAAAGAGCAACTTTTACCCAAAATCAGGCAAAACAGGCAGGCAGATTGAATTGCTCACAGAATCACAGATTCACTTTCTGTAATCTGCTGCCTGAGCCTGTCACATAAAATTTGCTTGCAAAGCAAACTCATAAAATTTGCTAGCAAGGAAACTCACAAAATTAACTCACAATATACCATGTATGTAAATATTGATTTTTTTTAATTAAAAAGAGCAACTTTTACCCAAAATCAGGCAAAGCAGACAGGCAGATTGAGTTGTTTGCAGAATAACAGCTTCATTCACAGATATACCTTTCTGCAATCTGCTGCCTGAGTTTGCACTGAAAAATAGAAGCTTCAGTTCTAAGGAAGGTTGAGCTCTGCTCTCAGGCCACTTCTCCTCGCCTTCCCAACCACACCTGACTGGGTGAAAGTGAAGCAGTACAACAGCAATTTAGATTAGCTAGAACACAAGAAATCCAATGATTTCCTGCTTTGTAGCTAATGTAAATCACTCGGCACAATTGGTAGATGAATAGCTGATCGTCGGGGAAAAAAGGAAAAATAGCAACTTACCAAACATTAGGTGAAGGCACAATGCAATAAGTTGGATGGTGTGCATGTCAAGAAGTGACTGAGCAGGGTGAGGAGGGGAGGGGCCAGCCAGTGGCATGATTTGGCAGTTTCCCAAACTGTGCAGAATCTTAACAACCATTTCTATAGAATCGGTCTGTACTGGTAGAATCCCACCCCTGGGAGGGAGGGAGGGAGGAAGGAAAGAAGGAAGGAAGGAAGGAANAAGGAAGGAAGGAAGGAAGGAAGGAAGGAAGGAAGGAAGGAAGGAAGGAAGGAAGGAAGGAAGGAAGGAAGGAAGGAAGGAAAAAACCTCCTAAGCCAAAGAGTTCTTAGCTTTAACTCCAAAGCCAGCCTCCTCAGCCTTTCCAATATTACTGACCTCCTTCCACCTTGTACCATTTCAGCTGGTTGACTCAGTCAGCCCAGCCTTCTAGATCCTGGAAACCTCCCACCTTAAGATAGCACTAGACTGGACCTTAACAACTTTGCTTACCAAGACTCACAACTTTCCAGCATTCAGACAATGACCGTCTCTTTGCCCAAACTACAAATTCTGGCACAAGATGTGGCTTCAGAAGACATTTTGAAACAGCACAGCATTCCAGAGCTGGAAGGGACCTTGGAGATCATCTAGTCCAATCCCCTGCTCCAGCAGGAGACCTTATATCATCTGGGTTATTTTGGTGCCTCTAACAAATAAGAAAATTCCCACAAAAGGGAAGGAATTTACTAGGACAAGGCTGTATGCAGAGGAAGGCAGAGATAGTCCTCAACTTACAACTGAACCCAAAATTTTGGTTGCTAATCAAGACAATTGTTAAGTGAGTTTCACCACATTTTATGCAATCCATCCTCCAATGTTGGATGTCAATCACTGTGGACCAGACTGAGAACTTGAGAGCAAAGCCCTACCGGATTACAGATGATTGACACACTCATAAGGGAAGGGTACGGGTACCCCTTGACTTATGTCCACCATTGAGCTTCAAATATCCATTGCTAAGCAAGACAGCTGTTCAGTCAGCTTTCACCCATTTGATGACATTTCTTGCCACCGTTATTAAGCGAATCATTGCAGCTCTTAAGTAAGTCACATGGTTGTTAAATGAATCCGGCTTCCCCGTGGACTTTGCTGGTCAGGAGATCACAAAGGGGAAATCACATGACTCCAGGACACTGCAACAATCATAAATATGAGTCAGTTGCCCAAAATCCAAATTTAGATCACCTGATTATGGGAAAATTGCAATGGTTGTTAAGTGTGAAAAACGGTCATAAGTCCCTTTTCTCAGTTCCATTGTAACTTTGAATAGTCACTTAGTGGACTGTTGTAAATTGAGAACTACCTATATTTGGGAAGTGTATGTTCCTTAATGTACAGAGTTCATTCCAAACATTTATGGTTTAAACATGACTAGTCAAAACAAGCTACAATTAAGTGCAGGCTGAAAAAAAATTGAGGTACTGCAAAGACTATGTGGCAGAGTTGTCTATCCACGGTGTATCAAGGTGATTTCAGATGTGCTGAGATTGAACCAGTTTGATAAGTCTTGTAAGAGGAAGTCTTCAATCTACAGTTACTCGCTTAGTGACCGTTCCAAGTTATAATCTCTGTGTGTGGGGGGGGAAATGAATGTACATCCCAATTCTGAAGTTCCAGTTGTTGGGGGAATAGCAAACTAGAGGTTTCGATTAACAACCACAACAATGGTCATAAAATGGTTGGATGGTCCTTTTTGACAACTGTCTCACAATGTGACCATCATAGGAAGATTGTATGAAGGATATATGATCATCCATACAGCATGATCTTAGGTATGGACATACAACATCGGTCCAGGCTGATCGTGATAGTCCTTGATTTATGGCAGTTCACATAGTGACTGTTCAAAGTTACAATGCCACTAATACTATTTTTCACACTTATGACCATTGCAGTATCCCAATGGTCATGTGATTTACAATTGGATGCTTAGTAGCTGACTTACATTTATGACAGTTGTATTGTCCTGGGAATTGTGTGATCCCCCTTTTGTGACCATCTAACAAGCAAAGTCACTGGGAAGCTGGCTTTGCTTAACGACTGACTGACTTAATGATTCACTTATCAGCAATGGCAAGAAAGCTCGTTAAATCTGTCCAAGCTCATAGAACAACTGTCTTGCTTAGAAACTGAGATTCAGATTACAGATTACATGTTAACAGAGTTGGAAGGGAACCTTGTAGGTTATCTAGCCCAACCCCCCACCAAGCAGGAGACCTTACACCATTTCTGACAAATGAATGTCAAATCTCTTTTTGAAAGTCTCAAGTGATGAAGCTCCCACAACTTCCGAAGGCAAGCTGTTCCATTGGTTGGTTGTTCTCACTGTCAGAAAATATCTCCTTATTTCCAGGTTAAATCTCTCCTTGTTCAGTTTACATCCATCATTCCTTGTCTGGTCTACAGGTGCTTTAGAAAAAAGCTTCACCCTGAATGGAAGTGACAATACCAGTTGCAAGGGAACAGAGCTCTCTGCTCCTTCACTGGCTTCTCCTTCTTCGTGAACTCCAGAATCAGCCACAGCTGCCTTGGTGGGGTGGTGAAGTCAAAGATGGGTGTCCTGTGAGGTTCCAGGGGAGAACACAACTCCCCTGTAGAACCTCAAGGTTTTCTTTGCTCTCTATGCCATGGAAAGAAGAAGAGGCAGCCAAGATGGCTGACACATAGCTGGACACAGCTTATCCAAGAAATGTACTGGAGCAGAGCCAGTGAACAGCGTCTGGAACTGGATGAAAATAATCCTTTTTACTTGAAGTGCAACCCCAAAACAGAAGATTCAGAAAAAGACTCAGAACTATCTTCAAAGTGGCAGTGACCTAACACTGTGAGTAAAATCTTAAGATTCTAAAATGGAAGGAAAAGGAAAAAAACAAAATTTACTAGAAACACACAAAATTGGACTTTTAAATTGGATAAACATTGGCTTTGGATTGGCATTGTAAAATGGTGGAACTATTTACATAAAAAACTAATATTATATCTACAGTTGGAGAATTTGAGTAAAACTGAACAAGAAATACAAGATAAAGTGAAAACTGAGGTAAGAGCGCCACCTGCTGTCAAAGGAAGGCACAATATATTTCCAAAATCCTGGAAAGGCCTGGTTTTGGGAGATTTAAAGGGGAGAATAAGAAAAACTTTATCACTAAAAAGACCTCTGAAAAATTCTTTTTTTAAAATAAACTTTATTCATATTTCAAAACTTTTAAAAACTTAAAATAAAATTATATACACAATTGTGTCAACATCAAGACATCATTTATATTTTCTTATCTATCTTCTATACATACTATCTTATCACATTACAATTACATATTCTTTCCATTGTTCTTATTCCAAATTTTATATCACATATTTTCATCGTACATTTCTATTTATTCTACATTCAATTTATATATAGTTTCTTATTCGTTACTTAATCACAACATTGCTTTTCTTCCATTCTTAAGCTATGCATCCCAGACTATATAATATGTCGATTCCTCTTTATCTTTTAATTTTAGAGTCAGCCAGTCCATTTCTGCACAGTATCTCTTCGTTATGACTGCTCACTCTGATGATATATTTCCCTGTTTCCAAAATTGTGCATAAGAGATCCTAGCAGCAGTTAATATATGCAACATATCTATCCTTTTTACTGTATTTTCCTTTTATTATACCTAACAAGAATAGTTCTGGATGGAATTCAATCTTTTGTTTTATTATTTTTTCTAACCATAGTCCAGTGGTTCCCAAACTTTTTCAGTCCACCGCCCCCTTGGTGCTACAAACTCATCCTCAGTGCCCCCACCTTTATAAACAACATTATTCGGAATAATGGTTTGCATGACCCACTAAGGAAGATAGTAACAGTAAAATTCAAAACTGTAACAATTAATTGCACATTTATTCAAAATCCAATTTTTAAAAATATTTTTATTAAGTTTATCAACAAAATTGTTGAATGTAATGCAGTGATTAGCGCAGTTTAAAGTCTGATAGTCATTTTAGAAAAACGCTTAGTAACTAGTAACTTTGTAACTCAGCTAAATTTAGAACTAACATTCAGCTGTTCAGGTAAATCTTAATGTGACAGAACGCACTGATGAAGCTGGTACCGAATTTCCCAATAATTGGTTTCAAGTCACTTAGGCAGAAGTCTTATCAGCTAACGTTGCAGTAATCTCGGGAGTCGATCTTCTGTGCTTGGAGAGAATTGGATGACCATTACTGAAACTGTTTAGTTTCGGAAAAACACGAGGTAGACCGGGTTCCAACAGCAAAGTCTTATTAATAGTCACGTACTGTAGAAAGAGGAACGTTGCTCAAGCCGCCGCGGTCCTTTTTAATATCTTTCCCGGCCGCTTGGCAGGCCTACTATGACAGCTTGTTTAATTTTGCCGGCCTTCCCCCGGGCTGAAGCAGGGATTGGTTCAAAATGAAGCAATCCTTATGTTCTTAGAGCAATGGGAAGCATATTTGAAAGCGGTTATTTTTTGCATACCAAGAACACCCTCCCTCTCGTTGACGGTTCGTCGTTAGTCGTGACGTAGTCTCGGCAAGTAGGCGGGGGCTTCTTCGGGCTCGACTTGACCTGCGCGGCTTCATGTTGTTGCGCGCGTCTGTCGTGTCACACGACCACGGTTTCGGAGGGTGTTGCTGGCTTCTTCTGCTCTTGCTCTGTCTGGAAGCCGTACTCGGTTAAGGGTGAGGCGCTGCATCATGACCGCGCTGAGTCTGGTGGCTTGGGGGCCGGGCGGCTTTCGCGCCCTCCTCCGTTCCCTTCCGGCGGTTGAGTCGGGCTTGGCGGCTCCGTCGGTGGATTCTTCATGCAATTTTCTTCAAACAGATGGTTTCGTTTTGTCTTTTGATTTGTTTGTTTTATCGGCACCGTTGTTTTTAAAACGTGTTCTTTATTTATTTTTCGTGTTTCCCCCCCCTCATTTGTGTTTTGAAATTCCTCTCTTTGTCGTAGTTTGGCTTGTGTTTCATTGCCTACCTTTTAAGTTTCGGGACCGGAGGCTGGTCCATGTGCCGCTTCCACTTCCCTGGCAATCGTGCTACGCGTTAATCGTGTAATGACTTTGGCTGTTAGGTCTGTGATTTGTCCCGGGGCCACAGTGGGTGTCGCCGCTAGAAATTTTTGGGCGTAGTACCAGGTCGCAATTTTAAACTCCTGAGTCTGTGGAGGAGTCAGGGGGTTTTCCTGGTGTGAAGTTTGGGTGTAGCCGATCCTTAGTGCGATCTGAGTTGTTTCTCCCATCGAGTAGTTCCGATGGGGCTTTGTTTGTTGTAGGTATTGTTGTGTTATGTGTTGGCGGGTGAGGGCAGCGCTGTTTTATTTTGGTTTGGATGTCCGCCATTGTCCATTTTTTTCTAAGGTGTTCCCCTTCTTGGTAAACCCTGACGCATTCTTTCAGCCCTACGTTGCCGCCGGATGGGCCGGGCGCTGTGTAGGGCCGTGTCTTATAACCTACGGGGAGGGCTAGATGTTGAGTATTAGATATCGAATGGTAGGGACCTGGTTAGTTTGAGGTTCCGTTATCGGACACTAGTAACGTCTGGCAGGCGTGGGTGCAAATAAGTCTTGTCTATTCTTTTATCACGCATTTCTGTTTCGTTGATTGGCATGATTTTCAACCTCTAGCCCATATGTTGAGTTATGTCGTCCACGACAATTAAACATAAACGTGTTGTCCCTTAGTGGGCCCTGCGAAGTCGATATGGATCGCGACCAGGGGCCCCTTGGTATTTATCGCTAGTCCCTTATAGGTGTTTTGGGAGGAGTTGGTCCCTTGGCTCTACTGGCATTTGTTTGGGCACGCAGGTGACCCAAATATTCAATGTCCTATCAATGGCCCGGCCAACCAGAATAGCTCCTTGGCGAGGACTTTTCATTTTAACTAACTCCGCCGGGTGTCCCTCGTGCAACATGTTCAGTGTAGGGAACCCTTTGTTTTGTATTTGTTTGGGATGACTACCCGTCCACCCGCACAGTAGACATCCCTTCTCTTATAGATAGTGTTCGGTTTGTCTGGTCGGCGGAAGGGTTTTTAAAGTCAGTTTCGCTTTTTTTGATTTTCCGGGCCAGCCTACTACCTACCCAGTTCAGTATTTTTACCAGGACGCGGCTGCCATGGGTCTTTTGCACGTGGCTCTGGGCCATCGTTCGCGGAGATTGGTAGATCGGGGGCATGTCTCTATTTGTAGGGCGGTCATCGTTGGTGGCCCCACTGGGGTCTTCTTCGGTTGCTGGCAATGGCGCTCTGCTTAAAGCTCGCATGGGAAATTTGCTTCCCTGGGCCGTGTATTAGGTTGTCATGAGTAGGCTGGCTAGACAACTCAGACGGCAACCTAGGTCATTCTTTGGGGAGCAGGTATGTTTTGGTGTGGTTTGTTTCGCGCCAAAATCCCAGTATAGTGGTTTGTGGGTCTGTCAATTGAAAAGGCCCGCCCGTAACAGGTATTATTGAAACGTTTTACCCCAGCGACAGATTGGCTAGGCGGCCTCTCTGTCCGAGTTGGCTGTAGTTTCTGCTCGGGGTCTTTTGATAGAGTTTTTTGAGTAGTAATGGACGACGGGCGCCTCTCTTCCGTTTGGAAGTTGGTGGCTCAGGATGGGCTCCGACTCCAAACGGTGATGGCGTGCTAGGTCACGTCCTCAGATGGTAAGGTGTCCTGAACTTGGATGAGGAGCTGGGTAGGTTTTCGGAAGGTTTTAGGCACTCTTTTTTATTTGTTTGAAAGGCTTTTTCTTTCTTGGTGCCTCCCAGTGCCAAATTGCTTTTTGTCTAGTAGCCGTGTGTAGCGGTTCTGCTATTGTGGCCATTATTTTGGTAGGAATACGTTGTAAAAAGTTTATTAGACGCCAAGTAATGCCTGTAACTCACTTTTGTTTCTTTGGCTCTGGTGCGTTATTGTATGGCTTTGGTTTTCTTTTCGGTGGGGTGTATAGCCCTTCTCCGTCTATTAGAATAGGCCGCAGAAATTCGACGCGTCTTTTTGGCCAGCAAGCACGCTTTTCTTTTTTACTTTTAGTCGCAGCTTCCGCTGAATTTTGGGGGTTAGTACCCCCCGCTTTTTTAGTGTCTGTTTAAGTTGGTTTTCGTTTTTTGCTGAGATTTAGGACGTTCGTGAAGCTCACGGTAGCGACTCGCTTGTATGCCGTTTTAGGAGGCGGTTCGCATGAGGCTTTGAAAAACGCGCTGGTGGCTAGCACACTCGCTCCAAATTGGAGTCTCTTGCATCTGAATGCCCCTTTGTGTGTCACTAAGTCTGTGCTCCGCTGTTTTCGGGGTCTACTGGGAGTTGTTGGTATGCTTGTGCCAGGTTCGGAGTTTGGCAAAAATTTTCCTCCCCACAGGGAATGTAGCAAGTGCTGGACTACTCGGCCCGGTATGCGCTCTGTTTGTAGTGCGTGGTTCAGGGTTTGCCTTGTAGTCACACAGATTCGGATTGACCGTTCGGGCTTTAATCGGCTGTGACTATCGGCGTTTCCATTTGGCATGGTCTACAGGCTCTAGCACCCCCTGGGGCTACTATTTGTTTAGCTGTTCCTCGATTTGCTTTTAAAGCAAACGGAACTCGCCGAGCTTTTTAGTCTTTTTAGGGGCTACTTTGGGGGTCCTAGACTGAAAGAATAGGGTTTTCCCCGGTACTTGCCCCAACTGAGCCGTCGAACACGTCCTGGAATTCCTCCGGATGAGGTTCTTCCTCCCATGTCCTGTCCGTGCCACTCGGTCTATCCCGGTCATCCCGATGCCACGGCGCGAACCAATTCGATTGCCCAGGAGGCTCGGCCTGTCTCGGGTCGACTATGGTCACGGGAGTATCTCGGCGTGCTGCCTTATACGAGACCTTTGAATTTGCCCATGCCAATACCGGGATTTGGTTGCCCTGGTAGTCCTTGAGTGTTTAGCCGCTGCTTTTTTAGTTCTGTCGGTGGATGCCAGGGACTAGTTGCTTTTATAGTGTTTCCACGAGACCATAGAACAGGAAGGAAATCCCGAGTCCAACCATCCATTTCGCAGGGTTTTTCCTTCAATTTTCAACTGTTAACATTGACTGTTCTTTCCGTTTCCGTCTTAGCGCTCCCTCATTGTTACAGTTTGATGTGTATTCTCTCTGTTTGCGGTTGCTTGTTTCGCGACCACTTTCTCTCCGTCCCGGGGCTCGAGGCTCGTGTGGGGGAATTGGCGCGTCTCGTCGGGCTGTAAAGTTTCTTCTGTTCCTGCAGACTTTCTCGATCGTGCCCTCGTTTTCTTTGCAACTTCTGCAGATGGCATCGAGAAAATCTGCATTCCGCTCTCGGTGTGGCTTCTCCGCAGCAGCCGCATTCCGCAAAATTTCTTTTCGCGCTCTTTCTTTGCCGGCAAATGGCCGTGCGGTGGACCTCGTCGTCTCCGTCGTCTGACTCGGATAGTCTCCCATAGTCTTCGTGGTGGGTTGGTAACGGGAGATTGTTTCCTTCTCGTGGCCAGATTTTTGTGTCGTCCCTGCTCGTGTTCTATCTGTATTCACTGGTAAAGGCTGAACTTTTTCGCGGCTTCCGCACGCTGTGGCTTTCCCGCGATGGCCTCAACTAAGGGTTTCTTCGGTTGTTTCAGACAAGCTTACCTTTGTGCCGGCTGAATCGCTTGCCCCAAGATTACTCAGGTCCCTCAATCGCCTCGTCGAGGTTTGAGAATTCGCTTCCTCCCCCTATCTGTCGGAGTGCGGCCACGAAGGTCGGCTACCGTTCTCACCCTTCTTTCTGGTCTCTCGGTAAGAATTCGTGCCGTCTTTATGAGGTTTGATACGTATGGTGCGTAGTGTGTTTCTCAGTAGTTTTTCTGGAGGCTCGGACCAGGTTAGCTGCTTAACGTCCTCGGGGCTTCGCAAGGGCTTTTTGCCATTTTGAAAATGGTCGGTCGCAGTGCGTTAGAAAAACGGCTCTTTTGGGCTTGGTTTCGGAGATGTCTTCCATCTCGTTGCTCCTCCAGCGTACATCTGGAAGCGGTCTGCCATACCAATTCCCAGTCTTCCTCGTTGGGATTGAAGGTGCGGGCCGGTGCGTTGTTTCCAGCCATTTCGTTGTCGTCTGGAGCTTTTCTCTCACCGCGTGCTCGTCCTCGCGTTTAGGCGATCCCCACCCTTCGTCGCCAGTGGTTTAGTTCGGAAAAACACGAGTAGAACGGGTTTCCAACAGTCAAAGGTTTTTATTTAAGTCAGTATGTAGAAAGAGGAACGTTGGCTCAAAGCCGCGCCGGTGCTTTTTTATATCTTTTTGCCGGCGCTTGCAGCAATGACAGTTGTTTATTTTGCCGCCTTCCCGCGGCTGCAGGGATTGGTTCAAAAGGAACCAATCCCTTATCGTTTCTAGCAGCCAATGGGAAATGCATTATTTGAAGCCGGTTTATTTTGCATACAGAACAGAAACCACCAAATAATGAATGTTGGAAATGCAACAGGAGCTTCTTAACCAAGTCCCTAGGATGAGCGATCAGAAATTTCCTTCTGTAACGCAAAACTCTTGGTCACCTGCCCATTTCTTAACTCTCCTGCGCTCCAGTTCAATAATCATTTTTGCCAGCTCTATTAGTTGTTCTTCCATGACCCATCTTCCTCAGTATCTGAAAATGAATTCATCACCCAATGCTGGAATTTCCCATCAAAAGAAGATCCTGATATTATTCAGACATATCTTTGTTCAGCCATGTCCAAAGGGTCACCCACAAAATTGCAGATCATCATCTGTATCCCACTTTCTCTTCTAGCTCAGACTAAGCTTCAGAAATTGGTATAATTGTGTGGCCTAAATTGCGGCTTGGAATTGAGCTAACTTTGAAATAAATGTAGAGAATGAAAATTTGGCCTTTAATAAAATTGACTTCATTTCCTTGCAACTGCAAATTCACTCAATTTTGAAAAAAACCCCATTTTTTTTGCAAAACAGTTCTGATAAAATAAGCAATGGCATGCCTGATCTCCTTTGAGTTCATCACTCTGAGCAAAGCATTCTTGTCTTCAGAAAACTCCACAAATCAGTTGAAAAAGCTTGTTAAAAGCATCTCAGCACGTTGCCTTTGTAGCCCATGAACTTACTGTATGAAGCAGCAAATGATCAAAATCTTTTCCTCATTCTCAGCACAAAAGCTTCTCAGAATAGTCCACTCATTGAGAGCATGTAAATTTAATTTTGTTCACTGGCAATATGACAGTGTGTAATGGCTTGTGCAAGTGACTCCTGAGGTTTTTTTTGCACCCAATGTTGGCGATGAATGAACACAGTGAAGGTAAAGACATTTGGGCACTGCTTTTTTCCCAAGTAAGCCACCAACCCCCCGGGTAGTGACAGTCATTGATGGTGCTCATCAGTTTGCACAAGCAAGTATGTTGGCAGTGGAATTTCACTTGTCCCTTTGAAAAAACGCTCAACAACATGAAAAATGACTCCCTGTGTATGCTGTTTTTAAGTTGCCTTTGCAAATAACAACTCTTGAATCAAATTTTCATCTTTAATAAAGCGCGCATAAGAAGAAGCCAAAGATTCAATGCCTGGCAAAGTTGATTCCATCCAGCTGTACTGCAAGTCTGTTGTCTGTACTATGCCTGCCAAGAATACATTTCCCACAATTCTCAGCTGTTTTATCTATGTGCTCTTTGCACTGAATTGTTTGTTGAGAGAAACTGCCTTAATTAACATCATGCTGGTGACTATCACGCAAAACGTACTCAGGAACTCACTAACTGGCTGGTAAGGATAAGTTTCTTCAGGCAATAGTATGTGGCTTTCCAGACTTGCAATCAGCAATGAAAATGTTGTATGATGCACACAAAACCATCCAGTGTTTTGCTTGGGGAGCATTGTATAAATGTGGTGACGTGTTGGGCACTTTTGACATTTGGTCACAAGTAAATTGAAAAAAAGTTATGTTTTGTCCTGCCTTGTCAGGATGTGCCTTCTTTCAATTTCAAATGTTCGTTCAGTCTGGAAGGCTTCATTGCCTCATTAGAAAATACTTTTTCACATAGTAGGCACTGTGGCAGTTGCTGGTTTGATGGTGCTGGTATAAATCCATACTTCAAATATTTCACAGTATATTGTCTACATTTCTTCTTTGATTTTTCTGCTTCTGCCATTTCTCTCTGAAAATCAGAATACTTACAATATGTGTGCGTTCACATCGGATTTGAAGAGTTACAGTTGCAGTGGCGGGGGGAGTAGTAGAAACCTGTTTTTTTAATTTTAAAAAATAGGGAAAGTTTGCTGAGCCAGGCAAAACCAAGCAGCATGCATGAGGCTTAGTGTGGCTGCCATCATACAGTATGCGCAGGCGCAGGAGGAGATGGGGCGAGTCAGACTGAAACCAGAAGTGCTCAGCTGACTGGCGGCCGACAGAGCCCCAGGCAGAATTGTGCCCTGCAAGGGGTCTACCTCCAGCACTCTTCTGCCATCCCCCTTGCCTCTTAGCACCCCCTGCTGCCCCCCTTGTCTCTTATCACCCTCCTAAGTCATCCCCCTCAGGGCGCGGTACCACCCACTTTGGGAATCACTTCCATAGTTGAATTTTATTCCAATATTTTTTGGCCTCTGGGCAAGTCCACCACATATGGAAGTAGGCACCCCTTTCTCTCTTATACTTCCAACATTCTGGTTTTTGCGTCACATTTTGCTAATCTTGCAGGGGGTAGATGCCACCTGTAAAACATTTTGTACATATTTTCCTGAAACGCTGTAGACAGAGTTAATTTATAATTTGTCCCCCACATTCTTTCCTTATGTTCCAGATCTATATTGTGTTCCACATTTTTCACCCATGCTACCATTGTTTCCTCAACTACCCTCTCTTCCATCTTAAAATTTAAGAGATAAGTGTATATTTTAGATATCATTTTTTTCTGTACCTTGTAGAATTTCATCCAACTGATGTTTAGCCAAATAAAATCCATAATCTTCTTTGTCCTTTTTGTACCTTGCCTGTACTTTCATGTATGGCCACCAGTCTGTATCTATATTTTGTTGTTGCAGCTCTTGTATAGTTTTTAGTCTTCCTTGTTTGCCTAACAGATCTTTGTCATTTCTCTTTTTTGCCAAATCCATTGTATTCGGATAGATTAGTGCCTCCATTATTGACAGCCAATGTGGAATTTTAATATAATGATTCTTCTTGATTTTACTCCATATCTGAATTAATGGTTCTCTAATTAAATGTCTCTGAAAATAGGAATGTTGCTTATTTTTTCCATCCCATACGAAGCTATGCCACCCACTTTGCAGATTGTAGCCTTCTATTAACAGTATTCTTTTATTTTCTAGGTTGGTCCAATCTTTAATCCATGCCATGGCTACTTCCTGGTAGTATATTTCCCAATCTGGCAGTCCGAAGTCACCCCTTTCTCTCCTGTCCTGCAATTATTTCATTTTAATTCTAGCTTTTTTCCACGCCCAGACAAATTTGATTACTGTTTTATCCAATTTCCCCCCCAAAAAATTAAAAAATTATCCAAAAATTTTACCGGTATGGTTTGAAAGAGATATAGTATTTTTGGTAATATAGACATTTTAACTGCCATAATTCTTCCCATTAGCAAAATTTGTAACTTCCCCCATAGCACCAGTTCTTTTTTTATTTGTGTCATTAATTTATTATAATTATTTTTTTAAATTGATGAATACCTTGATGTTAACCAAATACCAAGCTATTTTACTTTTTTAACAATTTACATTCCCAATTTCCCTTCTAATTCTTTTTTATATATTCTTAGTTAATATCTTCATTTTAAAAAACTTATTTTGAGTCCCGCAACATTGCCAAATTCTTCAATTTCTCTTATGAAAATCATTCCAGTTTCCTCTGGTTCCTCTAAAAAAATACTATATCATCAGCAAAAGCCTGTGCTTTATATTCCTCGTTTCTAATTGTAACCCCTTTAATTTCTTTATTTTTCCTAATATTTGTCAATAACTTTTCTAGTGTGAGGATAAAGAGTAGGGGTGACAATAGACATCCCTGCCTTACTCTTTTGTTTATCTTAAATGTTTCTGTTCTGTCTCCATTTAGTATCATGGTAGCAATCTGAGTCAAATAAGTTGCTGTAATCATCTTAGTAAATTTATCACCGAAATCTATCTCTTTTAGTTGTTTTATAATGAATTGCCAATTTTATCATGAATTGCCAATCAAATGTTTTTTGTGCATCCAGGAACATCAATGCCACTTGCTTTCCAGGATGTGTCTCATAATATTCTAACACATCCATTACCATTTTGTCAGAGCATATTCATGAACTGGCATAGAGCTTGGTAACAAGGTCAGCCAATGAATAGGCATAGCAACTAAGTCAACTAATGAGGACTGTTTTGGAAACTGAAACTAGAATTAGCCTAGGCTGGAAACTGAAACTAAAAGTAGCCTACTATATAAACTCTGCGACTCTGCAGCTATGTTAAAGCCCATGTCACCTGCCAACGGATGGAAGAGATGTAAAACGGAGGAGACACTTGCCATCTGTTGGTTATGCGATTCATCCGTTCACACTCAACTGGCCTCGTTTTTAATCCTCTCTATCCCGTCCAGCATCCATCGAACTTGAGGGTTCAATCTGCTCAAAAAGTTGAGCTGCTCAAAATTTTTGCCGCGGAAATGTATCACAAGACGCGTCCGTTCTGCATGCCGCAACGCATACGGGGAAACATCGTTCTCATCCATCCGTCTCCGTTACGCGTCTGCCTTATATCCGTTGGCCTTTCGCTACACATCCGCTGCAACTCAAATCCGCTCCAGCCGGGAAACGGACCACAGGGAGGAAGCAAAACCGGACGCGGAACGGATGCGCAGCGTAAGAGCACGGACGGAGAAAAGGATCGAAAGCGGATGCAGCTTGCCAAAGAAAGCATTTAAAACGGAAAAAACGTTCACAGAGGGAACCTATCTCCGGATATTAAGGATGTCTAGAGGCATGCCTAGAGGATGCAAAATGAACCTAATGGAAACTCGCTATGTGCTATAAAAAAGGGGGAGGAACTCACCTGGATCTCACTTTCAGTCCACAAGCCCCTGCTTGTGCAGATCTTCTGCAGCCTTCATCTGGCCTCTTGCTCTTCCACAGCAATCCATTGAGTCCACCATGGATCATACACAGTCCCCTTTTGGTAGCCACCATCGTTTGACAAGTGCGAAGCCATCTACAGGCTCTGTGAACTCTACAGGAAGAAAAGGAGGCGGCCAAGAAGCCCTCTGGGTCCGAAGATGGATGGGAGAAGAGCAGAGTACGGAGTCAAGCAAGTTGCTGTGGAGCTGAGGAAACGAAGACACTTCGTGCATTCCAGAATTCATGAGGAGCCTCCAGCCATGTTTGACGAATTGTGCAGCGGCATGACACCCAGGTGACCAAGCAGAGCACCAAACTTTCCAGCCAGCCTGGACCCCTGAGCTCAAGGGGCACTCAACTCTGCGCCACCTGGCTTCAGGGACCACCTATAGGCATGCAGTACGGCTGGAGGGTGGCCACACAACACGCATCAGCTATTGTGGGTCCAGAGAAGTGGTGCAGGCCATCATCGCAGAATAACCTGGAGGAGCTCCTCCAGTGACCCTCCACTGATAAAGGCTGGAAGAAAGGTTGCAAGCGCCATGTATCAGAAGTGGACTTCCCACACCCGTTGGAAGCCATAGTGGCAAGCACGTGACCTGCAAAGGCTCCACGCCAAGTGGGGGTCCACTTATTTCAACTAACAAGCGCTTTCTCATTCAGCATAAATCACTCTTCGCCATGGTCAAATTCTCTGACGACAAGTTCATGTACATCGATGCTTCAGGCAATGGCTCATCTTCAGATGCCCAGGTATACAAACGCCAGTCACCTCAAAGAGGGCTGGAACGCATCTCATCATGGGCTTCCCAGATCCAGACCCCCTGCCCAACGACACACAAGATGTGCCCTACTTCATCGTCGGGTGATGATGCCTTCTTCCCTCAGAACCTACCTCATGAAGGCCCTACACTTCCAGATGCCTCACCCATGAAGAGAGGATCTTCACTACAGGCTGTCCAGGGCAAGATGGGTGTGAGAACGTCTTTGGCATCCGGGCTCATACAGGTTCCAGTACTTTCTCACCACCATGTAGCATCGCCCAAACGTGAGGAATATCGTGGAACTTGCTGCATCCTGCACAATGCTCCATGCGCACTCCGCTACCAGTCTTGCAGACAGGCTCGTGGACCTCCAACAAGGCAATGGGGACATGGAAGCCTGGGGAATGGAGGCAAGGGCGAAACCTGATAGACACTCAGGATGTGCAAGGCCCCCAACAGAGCCTCACGTGAAGGGAAAGAAGCAGCGCAACCTCGCCTGAGAACACTGGTGCACTCCCCAGCTGGAGCAGTGGAGTGGCAAGACAGGATGATAGATGATTAATGGATGGTTCCTTCAAGCCTGTCTCATCACTCTGATGAGATTGGGGCCATGTTGTTGGGTGGGCCTTACATGAACAGGGCATTTAATAAAGAAGGTTTGTGTTATGTTGACATGTGTGGATGAATGATTATATATTGTTGATAATAAAGGGCCATTAGGTGGTGGCACCTGGGGAGGGTGAGCCATCACCAGTCCCACTATGCTTTGCCAACTGGAGGTTTAATCTATCCCACAGCTATTACCACCCAAAAGGTATCCCCTGCCCATTCACTGCTCATCCTTAATCCATCCCACAAGAATATGCAAAAGGCTGAAACCATTTTCTAAAAGTTTCCACCAAGACTTATTGACAAAAATAAATGAAGCAAGTGTGTGAAAGCAAAGATAACTTTTATTATTAACAAGCTGTAAAAGAAAGTGTCCAAAGCCAAAAATAAAGTCACCAGGTAGCCACCCAGTCCCCGTCTGGCACTCTTTTCAGTCCAGTCCCTTGAGGATTCCCATCGTCTCAGGGTGAAGGGTCCAGGTGCTGTGGAGGTGCTGCTGCTGGAGTGCTGGTCTGACGCGCACTAGGGGTGCCTGGCCCAGAGGAACAACAGGGGACGGTGTGTTGAGGAAGCTCTCAGACTTCTGGCTTCGCCCCCCATGATGTTGAGACCCCTTTTTCCATGACATGGGGTGTCAAGCCCAATAAACCGATGACAGATGTTCTGAGGCCCGGGCTTGGCTGTGGGGTGGAGAAAGGGAGCAGTGTAGTGGGGCTGTCTGGTCCTGCAGCTGGATGAGGATGGCGTGGGTGGCATCGGTGGCGTGGGTTGGCATATGGTGGCATGGTGCATCAAGTGGCAGGGGTGGCATGGTGGCACAGTGGCACCGGTGGCGTCCACATGTACTGTGCCTGGAACTGGGAAGGGTGCCTGTGCTGCTGGCCTCCTGGTAGCTGTAGCCTTGGTAGGTGAGGGCTGTGGAAAGCCTTGGAAGGGCAGTGACATCAACCCTGGGTGGAGGAAGCAGGCCTGGACTGGGTGGGAGCAGGTTCAGCTTGGTCTGAGGGTGTGAAGAAGAATCGGTGATTCTGTCCTTCACCACTGACACTGTGTTTCCAACATGTTCATGAGGGTCTGGTTTAACGTAGGTGAGGGAGGGCCTTGCGGTTGGAGGATGGGGCGTCGGTGTGTACCAGCTGACGAGGAGATCTATGCTGCTCCGCTTCGGTGTCCCCTGAAATTCTCCAGCAGGACAGTGTAGCTCTGCCCCTCCGGTCTCCTCTCTGCCTTTTCGGTGGCAGTTGCGAGCTGGGGGTGGGATTGCGGTTTGGGCTGTGGGTGGAAGTGCCTCTCCTTGCTCCACTGGCATCGAGGGGTCCTCCAACAGCATACTTCCGCCACGGGTAGTACAGCTGTCGGGGGGTCTCCAATCGTGGCACGCTCCAAAGATACCTGCCTGGACACAGAGCTGATTCTTGCCGAAGAGGACTGGCTCTCAGCAGGCTGCCTGAGAGAGAGGGTTGTTGAGAGGGGCTGCTCCTCAGTGACAGGATCTCACCCTCCAAGAAGCGCAACCTGGCATCATGTAGGTTCTCTCGTCCATCAGCTTGAACTGCGGCCTGGCCAATTTCCTTGAGGTGCAGTTCCCGTAGCCAGGTGTGGCATGTGCTCCACCAGCCGAGGAGCACCTCCGAAGTGTAGCCCAGGCTCTCCGCCTT
This sequence comes from Laticauda laticaudata, assembly GCA_004320025.1. Lineage (NCBI taxonomy): Eukaryota > Metazoa > Chordata > Lepidosauria > Squamata > Elapidae > Laticauda > Laticauda laticaudata. The sequence goes on along the minus strand of BHFT01014443.1, from coordinate 83,340 downwards.
CTCTCTCCAAGCAGCCTGCTTCTCTTGTGTCTCGATAGAGCCTCTTGTCCCTTCCATCAACAAAGATATTCATTCTCCCGAGCCTCAAGCACCCTCCTCCTCATGTTCCTCTTTGATTGAGTATGTGGGCCTCCTTCCCGTTCATAGGCGTCCTGCCTCTTCCTCCCTCTGGAGGGCCATTGGGGCCCTCATCACAGGGGCTTCGAGGTTGTAGGGGCTGCTCCTCCACACCACCACCATCAAGCAGCAGCAAACAACAACAACAGTAGCAGCAAAAGCCAGGACCAGCGCCAGCAACCAGCACCAGCAGGACCAGGAGCACCAGCAAGCACCAGCAAGTGACCAGGAGCACCAGCAGCACCGCAGGAGGACCATAAAGCACCAGCAAGGAACAGCAGGACCGAGGAGGACGAGCAGACCAGGAGCACCAAGCAGGACCAGGAGCACCAGCAGGACCAGGAGCAGCGCCAGCAGAGTAAGCACAGCAGAAGCCACCAGTACCCAGGAGCAGTGCCAGCAGAGTAAGCACCAGCAGAAGCCCCAGCACCACAGGAGCAGTGCAGCAGAAGCACCACTCAGAAGCAGCATCAGCAGAAGCCACCACCTACAGAAGCAGCATCAGCAGAAGCCCCAGCACCAGAAGAGCGGATCCGGGCAGCAGAAGCCCCAGCAAATGAAGCAGATTCAGGGCAGGGGTGGGAGGGTGGCCCTGTCCCTCTTGCCAGGGCTGGCAGCAGATGGCCGAGCTTCCTTTTCTTCCCCATGGTTGTTGGGTTGCTGGCTGGCTTGGGCTCTGGCTCGCTGGCTGGCAAGCTGTGTCAGGAAGCAGGTCTTTTCTCTGACAATGGTGACCTGCTTGCAAGCTGCTCCTTTATATCCGCGGGGCCTGACACAATGCATCCTCAGCCGCATGTGCAGTGAACGTTAGGCTTTTCCCGCTAACGCTTTCCGTTCTGGCATCCGCTTCATTCACTCGGCATCCGCTCGGCATCCGCTCGCAATCCGCTCTTTCCGTCCCACATCCGCTTTTGCTGTGCTCCCACCGGGAGCCCTTGGCGGATTGCCATCCACTCCATCCGCTTCCATCCGCTAGGCTTCCGTGGAGCATCCGCTTCCATCGCCTACGTCCTCCCTGTCCGTTTCCTTCCATGTGTCCGCTCTGGTTATGCAAAATTTGGGGCACTTTGAAGAGCGGATAACAACGGATTGGAAACATTTTGCCGTCCGCTGTGTCCTTTCACAAACGTTTTTGCCCAATCGTCGCCAGTGTGCAGGGCCTTAAGCTCCCAGCGTCTGCATCTGATGTTGAGCTCTGAGTCTTGTCTATTGAAGATGAAAAACTGCTTTCTCTCCTCTGCTTGCCTCCTGAACTGATTGTTGAAACTGATGTCTGTTTCTGAGCTCCTGATTCCTGCTTGGAGCTCTGCTCTGAACTTGTAAACATGTTTCTATCCTAGTTTTGTTTCCATTTGGAGGAAATCTACAACTGGTTTGTAAAAAGACTTGTTATTTTTATAATATTATGTTAAATGAGTAGTTTATAGTAATATTTTTTTCCTTTTTATGGTGAGTTTAGCCATTGACATTATGGAGCTCTATTAATTTCTTCTTCCATCTATTTTGGGGTATATATTATTTATTAATGTTTGTTTGTTCTTGTTTCTCTTTTTGCCTGTTTTTTAACAGAAACTCTCTCTCATCTTTTGTCCTCCAGTTCTTCCTGTTCCCTTCCTCATGCTCTAACTTCTCTTTCCTCTGAACGTTTGTTCCTTCCTGAACTCCGACTCTCAATTTCTTCTTTCTGTTTGATCTTCCTGATATTACATAGCAAGTCAAAAATTTTCCTCACTTGTCCTCTGCTTATCTATTTTAAATTTTTTTATCCTGCCACAATATTCACATGCCTTCTGGGATGGCCATTAATAGGATATTATGCTTTGTTCACTGTGAGGCCAGAAACTGATAGTTCTTTTATGCTCTCTTATTCTTCTCCAGAATTTGTTTTAGTGTCATAATTTTTACTCCTTGAAAACCAATGGCTCATTCTCCTTTTTATTTTATATATCTCATCCCATTAATTTCTTTGAAAACTACCACCCCATCTCCGTGGTAGTTTGAAAGCGTTCTTGGTATAAATTGGTATATCTTCTGTATACCTCACTGATTTCTCTCCGGTGCTTGTTCATCCTTCTGTAATGCTTGCCAGTAGATCTGTAATTGGTTTTGGGAAGGTCCTTCTTCCCCTTTCTTACAACACCAACATCCTGGAAATCTAAGGAAATCCAGCTTTCCTCCATCTCTAATAGGAAACTGCTTCTTCTAATTTCCCTATTTCCTCCATCTAGTTCCTATTCATGTATCCACCTTCTTATCCAATACTGTTCGATCTTTGTTTCTACCACCTTTTATTTTTTGTTTCTGTCTTTTTTTGTTCTTGTCCTGTTGGATGTTCCTATCTTCTGTATTTCTCCTTTCACCCCCCCCCCCCATTTCACTTTTAAAGTTCTCATGATTTCTTATTATCATTTCTTGGGTTCACATCATGTTTTTTTTGTATTGTCGTAAGTGCTGCTTGTATTGTCTGCATATTTGGTGCAGGATTTGTCTTCTCAGAGCTCAGCATACACTCAATTGAGCATTGTCCTGCTGGTTGCCAGTGCTGGTTGCCTGCTGTTGCCAGTGCTGAGTTGGATGCTGTTTTCTTCCCAATTTTAGTAACAGTTGTGGTAGTAGACATTTTAAGATTTCCAAAATTCCCAAAATTCCTAAAAAAGTCTTTCAATATTATCATCAGTTTTATCAGTTGACCTCCAGAAAGTGTCGAACTCTGTCAGTTTTTCATTCTAAGTAAACTAATCACTATAATTCAGATATATATTAATTGTTTAGTATCTAAAAGATCTGAAAAGGATTTGAGTAATATAGAAATATTATCAAAGTCAATCTTTCTACTATGCCATTCTATATATTATATTTCCCTTTGTCTTTGTTTAATTATATAATGCTATAAAGAAGGTAAAGTCTAAGGTACTTAAATATCTATGCATATGTAAATATAAAAAGTATAGATATAAATATAAATGTATTTGTCTAAATATAAATATAAGTGTAATTTATGTCCAATTATCAATTAGATATCAAAGAAATATAGTCAGTGTATTTCTATTAACTATTTTATCTAATTATTAAAGTTGTAATTTAATACTTTAGTATATATAACATAGAGTAGGGTAAGTAAAACAGTTATATAAGTGTGTGTGTGTGTATCAGTTTTGATGTAAATTATCCTATATAAATTGTATATCTAATAAATCAATTCAAGTATAAATAGGGGAAACCAAATATATGATATAGAATAAATGCTGTTATAAATATTTATATATACTGTTTAACTATTTAAATACTTAAATAATCTGCAGATATTAGTCAATTTCCACTTCTTTCTTCGTACTTGTCAAACTGCTCTCCACACTTCTTCTATTGCATCAGCCGTCTTTAACTGCTTAGTCTCTAATTCTCTCAGTTTGCACAGTCACTGCCCTCCTTCGAGATGGTTTCTCTTCTCCATTCGTCTACACTGAAGAATTCCCAGCTACTGTCTCTAATACCTCTTTGCTTCTTGAAATCAGTTCAATATGCAAAAAAGTTCCAAAAAGTTTTTAGGAGATTCAAATGTATACGTTTGGTTCTTCCGAGCCTCCCCTCCTTCTGATTGTTAAACTACTCGCCTTTATTAGTTTCCTCCACCCCGCAGTCACTGCCAATTCGCTGCCACAGTCCACTTCCCCCAGAAACTCCTTCTGCTAGACACCTTTCTCAGAACTCTCTTCTCTCACCTCATCAAACTGTCCAAATCCAGCGTTTCTTTTCCAGTGTCTTATACTGATTTCCACTTTCCTGCTTCCTGACTGCAGCTGGTTGTCATGGCTTTGGACCCACCATAGTTGCCAGGTTTCTTGCATACCGGTTTCAAGGGGTTTCCTCTCGTTGTAGTGGAAGGTTGCCTTTCTCCTCACTATCCTTAAGGTTTCCCCTCTAATTCATGCTTCTTTACACGATCCATAATGCCGAAGAGCTCCCGAGTGCGAAAAATTGAACCCACAGGAGCGGAGATCACTCTCCTTGCTCTGCACCACTTCAACATCACCACCAGAAGTCTGACCCTTGAAAGTTTCGATATAGATTGAATTGATAGGAGGATCTATGAAGGTTCCACTTTTGGATTATCTAGAAGAACAGACTGATTAACCTGGGGGATACAAAGACTCCTGGACATTGGACATTGAATTCTTTGTTTGAGAAGTGGTTTTGGTTTGAATAAAAGATTGTTGGATTATTGGACAAAAAGAAATAAAATAATAAAAAATAAAGATGCATGGGAAGAAAGAAATTGGGAAAAAATTGATTCGGAAATCCAGGATATGAAGGACACTTTGACAAGAAGATGTGAGGAGATTCTGAATAAAATACAGAGCATAGATGTAGTACCAGAAATCAAGACACAAATGACAAAGAGAAAACAGGATGTCAGGAGGAGGAGGAGTTAACTGAAAGAGCAGCTGGAAAAATAGAACAGATAAAAAAAACAAAGAAATTACAAGGAGATAAAAATGACAATGATTGGTGATATAAATTAAGGGGAGAGTATTTTAAGTGAAGTTAAACAGGAATTGGAACTGCGGGGAGTTTTCTATGGGAGAGAGACAAGGGTAAGAGTAGAGAACTTGAAAATGAGACAGTGGAACTGGGTAGAGAAGGAAGAGATGTATAAGAGGATGGGCCAAGAAGTGGTAGGAGATAGAGATAAAAATCCAAGATTAGAATATGGGAGACAAGCTAAGAAGTGAATAATTAAAGCTTTAATGCGAGTGAGAGATGATGAATAATAAAGGAACTTAAGTTAGAGAAAGGGGGATTAATGGAATATATATTTTGACATTATAAAGTGAATTAATAACAAGGGAATTTAGAATTTTAATGAGGGTAATTTTGAATATGTTATATGGAATAATCAAATAATTGAATACTATTTAATAAATATGTGCATTATTAGTTAAACTATATAAGATTGTTGAATGTAATAAATATGAATATTAACATTCTATTTGTAAAAAAAGGAATGAGAAAATACATAGAATTTGATTGATATAAAAATAACATTGAAATTTTGAATAAGATAATGAAAGATTATAATTAATAAAAACAACTATACTATTATTAGAATTATATAGCCTGTTAAACGTAACTATGATGAATATTATTTTATTTGTATTAAATAAGTTGCAAAATGTGATTAGAAAGGTGATTTTTAAAAATATAATAGTGGCATAACTAAAAATCAGAAAGGGAATAAATCATGGAAGATCATAATTCAATATAAATTGGTGAATTATTATTAGAATAATATAAATCTATTACCACTACAAATATGATTAGTAATATTTTATTCTTAGCAAGAAGAGAAATACGTAAGAATATGGAGATTGACACAAAAATAAGATACTGAATGGTGAATAATCAAAGAATGAAAAAGTACAATTCAACAAAATATATGTATTAATATTAAATTTTATAAGATTGTCAACTGTATTAAATTTGAAGAATATTGTCATATTTGTTTTAAAATGTAAGACACTCCGGTGCCACACTGTTCACACAATGATATGTTTGTAAAAAACAAGAAAAAATTAAAAAAATATGGGAAAAAGAAAAAAGAAAATAGCTTGATCCCCTCCTTTCTGTGGCAGCCCCTCAAATATTGGAACACTGCTATCATGTCTCCCCTGGTCCTTCTCTTTACTAGACGAGCCAAGCCCAGTTCCTGTAACTTCATACGTTTTAGTCTCCAGTGCCCTAGTCATCCTGGTTGCTCTTCTCTGCACTTTTTCTAGAGTCACATCTTTTTTTATAGTGTGGTGACTAAAACTCTAGGTGTGGTCTTACTAAGGCTTTATATAGTGGTATTAGTACCTCACTTGATCTTGATTAGATCCCTCTGTTAATGCAATTTAGGATTGCATTGGCTTTTTTGGCGACAGCTGTATACTGCTGGCTCATGTTTAGCTGGTTGTCCACTAAGACTCCAAGATCCCTCTCACAGTTATTGCTATTAAGCCTGGTTTCACCCAGTCTATATGTGTACTTTTGATTTTTCTTGCCTAAGTGTAAGACTTTACTTTTATCTACATTGAATTTCATTTTGTTAGACAGGGCATAGTTTTCAAGACTGTCAAGATCTATTTGGATCTTGAGCTTATCTTCTTGGGATGGCGAACCTTTTCACCCATAAGGCAATGCATGCAGGGGGGGCCATACCCCCTGCGCCTGACCCATGTGTGCATGCCACACATCTCTGTGCATGCTTACGTGACCCCTGTACACTGTGCATCTCTGCGCATCATGTGCAACCCCCACACATGCAATGCACATCTCTGCGCATGCACAGTTGACCCCCCATGTGCACTGTACATTTCTGTGCATGTCACACACCCCTGCACATGTGCAGCAGGTACTTGATCAGCTGGCGGGCAGCACGTGCACCTGTGGAGTGGACCTGCTCTGGGACAATGGCTCACGTGCCAGCAGAGATTGCTGTGCATGTCACTTCCAGCACACATGCCATAGGTTCACCATCACATTTCTAGAGTGTTAGCTATTCTTGCCAGCTTAGTATCATCTGCAAATTTGGCAAGTTTCCCTAGTATTCCCTCATCTAAGTTGTTTATGAAGATATTGAAAAGTACTGGGCCTAAGATGAAACCTTGTGGCACCCCACTCCTTATTTCCCTCCATATATGATTCTATCTGTCCCACTTTTTTCTACCTTACCAAGAAGTAGACTGTGGTCTACTTTGTCGAATACCGTGCTGAAGTCTAAGTATATTATGTGCACAGTATTTTGCTGGTCTATTAGTTTACTCACTATGTAAAAGAATGAAATAAGTTTGGTTTGGCATGATCTGTTTTTAACAAACCCGTGCTGACTGCTAGTTATTACTTTACTTCATTCTAGATGTTGGCAGGTCTGTTTTTTATTATCTTTTCCAGTTTTTTTTACCAGGTATTGATGTTAGATTGGTTGGTCTGTAGTTTCCTGTGTCTGTTTTTTTTCTGTTTTGAAGATGGGAACCATCTATCAGCTCTTTCGGGGAAGCCAGATTCACATAATAACTGTGTGACTGATTTAATACCCTTCACAAACATGGCGAGAGAAGTCGGAAAATGGGACAAATTTGCTTTGTAAATTGTTCACTTAACAACATAAAGCTTGGTCTCAATTTGTTGTCATAAACGGAGGACTAACCTGTAGGGAAAGGCTGAATTGGATCAATTTGGGATCTGCCAAGTGGCCATCAGAGGCATATGGCATTAATAGAATTAATCCCATCTGATCAAGGCCAGCCATCTATCCATGAAGAGAACTTGGTACGTGCTCAGAGGTCGGGGAAGAGAAACACACAGGACCATTAGGTGGAAAATTTCCTTTCATTGTTAAGATTTTTTTAATAACGTTTTTTTTTTTTTAGAAGACAAATACAAACAAACACAAACATAAAACATAAAATCATCTTCCAAAATACAGTGTGTCCGTTGGTACATTTCTTTCGTGCAATGTCACAATATCAACGGTCTTCCCTTCCAAACTTACATTCATATTACATAAGTCAACAATACATATTATGTTATATTGTGTTATTATTGTATCGTCGTCAGACCCAACTAAAAATGTATATCCTTCTTATCGAGCAAATCTCTATTTTAACAAACCTGGGATCACACAATTCATTTCCTTATATTCATTTATATAACATAATTACATCATATTTATCTTACAGATTATACTATTCCTTTCCATAACATAGTTTACTTCTCTATTTTCTTATCTAGCCATTGATAAAATAAATCCCAAATTTTATAATATTCTTTATCTTTTTGCTCTCTGATTGCTAATATCAATTTATTCATTTCTGCACACTCCATCATTTTCTGAATCACTTCTTCCTCTACTGGAATTTTTTCGCTCTTCCAATTTCTAGCAAATACAATTCTAGCCGCTGTTGACACATTTATAATCAAATACATCAATTCTTTACTGTATCCTTCAGGCAAGATACCCAATAAAAATATCTCTGATTTCAAGTCTATATGCTATATGCTGTTTTATCATTTTTTCAAGCCATGTATGAATCTTAGTCTAGTATCTCTTAGCTTCCACACACGTCCAACACATATGATAATATGATCCAGGTATCTGATGAGACTTCTCTCCGATTTGTTCTTGAACATCCTTGCTGGGGGTAAATGCCACCTGTAAAACTTCTTATACAAATTCTCTTTATATGATACCAATATTGTCAATTTTTAATTTTGAGACTATAGTTTTTGCCATTTATCTTAATCTATCCCATGTCCAAAATCCTCCCTCAGGCAATCATAGTTTCTTTAACTTGTACTTCCTCCAATTTAATTCCAAGTAAGTAACCATAAAATTTTTAAATCATTTTCTCATCAGTACCTGTTAAAATTTCAACCAGTTCTGTAAGTTCATTATAAAATTCCTCTGTTTTACAATCTTTGTCATGCCTAGAATGTATTTGCATATAGGTATACCAATTCATCTTAATTTCTTGCTCCTCTGGTTCTTATTTATATTATAATATATGTATTATATATATGATTATTACTATGAAATTATTTCAATTCTACAAGGAGACAAAATAATGTAGTAATGTATTCCCTTAGCTTTTTAAACTCTTAATCTAACCACTATGAAGGTAACATACTTCTAGAAAATACTTGTCCCTCTGTAGATTTTATCTTGAGTTTGATTTAAAACCTCAAAATGTTTTTATGTGTAAATTACAGGTGGAAGCAAAACTGATTGACAAATTGGATAGCTTGATGTCAGAAGGAAAAGGTGATGAAACTTACAGAGAGCTCTTCAACAGTATGTGAGTAATAAATGTATTTTAAAAATTATTTGATTTAGTTTCTTTTATCAAACAATGTTTGTCTAAATGTGTAAAGATGTATAACTCTCTCTGTGTATAATATTTACATTGTGAGAGAGCAAGGAATTTCTTTATATTTGAAACAGTAATTTTGGTATTTCTTCAATTGTTAGGACTAGAATATACAGTACTTAAAAAATCCTAAGTAATTACTAATATTTTAAAGTGAAATGCCTGTTTTCAAGTCAGCATTTTCAGAACATTTCTCAGTGGAATAAAATTACAAACACTGTCAGTTTTTATGTTTTTTTGTTACTTACATTAAAATGTATTAGTATGTCAACATAAAATAAATGCTATACATAATTAAATTAACCAAGAGATTAAATTAAATTCATTTATTTCTGTTGGACACTTATAGGGCAATATGTGTATTGAGTCTGTCTAAAAACTAAAACATGTAAAAATTCAATTCAACATTGATTTCACTGGAGTTAAGCATGTACATTTATCTGTTCATTTGTAATGTTTTAAGATTAACAGAACACATCTTTAATAGTAAAATAATAGGAATAGAATTTGCAAAAATATGGAATTCAAATTTCTTCAACCGGTTCTGTGGGTGTGGCTTGGTGGTCATGTGACTGGCTGGGCATGGTTTGCTGACTGGGCATGGCTTGGTGGTTATGTGACTGGCTGGGTGTGGCTTGTATGCAAATATTATAAATATTGATGTAAATATTGATTTTTTTATTTTAAAAAAGAGCAACTTTTACCCAAAATCAGACAAAGCAGGCAGGCAGATTGAGTTGCTCACAGAATCGCAGATTCACTCACTTCTATCTTTCTGCAATCTGCTGCCTGAGTCTGCAATGAAAAATAGAAGCTTCAGTCCTAAGCTTCAGTCCTAAGTCTAAAAGCTCTGCTTTTAGATTAGCTAGAAAGCAAGAAATCCAATGATTTCCTGTTTTCTAGCTAATCTAAATCTACAGGCACAGCAGAACACCTGGGGAAAAAAAGGAAAAATAGCAACTTACTAAATGCAGGTAAGTTTGATGGCATGCATTCCAGGGAAGGAGTGAGGGCAGGGTGGGGCCAGCCAGTGGTGTGATTTGCTGGTTGTCCAGACTCGGCAGAATCATAACAACCGGTTCTACAGAAGGAAAACAAGGGGAAAAAAATCTGCCTCTACCTCTGCTTCCCAGCAATTTGCCTCCTTGCAGCAAACAGCAAACAGCCTGGTTAGCTTTAGCACAGCCTGGTTTAGCATGAGCTGGTTTAGCCTTATTGTCGGTTGGACCTGCCTCCCGGAATTCTGACAATCAGCTGTTCCAGTCTGCAGGGATCACCACCACCTATCACCACCTCTATGCACCCCATTTTTCAGCTTCCACACACCCCATTTTTGGCCTCCACACATCCCAAAGCTGAAAACAAGGTACATGGAGGCTGTAAAATGGGGTACAGGGAGGCGGTGATAGCTGGTGGCGATCCCTGCAGACTGGAACAGCTGATTGTTGGTATTCTGAGAGGCAGATCCAACTGACAATCAACTGCTCATGCTAAATCAGGCTGTGCTAAAGCTGATCAGGCTATTTCCTGTTTGCTGCAAGGAGGCAAATTGCTGGGAGACAGAGGCTGAAGGGTGGGGGCCAGCAGGTGGGTGGGGCTTCGGCAACATTTGATGTATAAACGCACAGACATTTCCGCCCACTTTTTTGGGGGGGAAGTGCATCTTATTCACCAAAAAATACGGTATATACAGATTAATCAAATAAAAACAAGAAGCACATATTTATAGTTTGGAGCTCTTGTTTGTTTGCCCTCAAACATTTCATTACCTAACTAAGTAACTTTATCAATGCTAGTTGAGTAATGAAACTGATGTTATTACCTAATTGGACAATGAAACACCTATAAGTAAACAACCAAGAGCACCAAGAACTCCACAATTGGTCCCTAAAGCCACTGATACGTTATTCTGTTGGAACATACCCCGTAATATCTGCTATTCCACTATCTTTGTGAATAGCCAATTTGAATTGATTTAGATAAACTTCTATAATACTGTGTTGTAATGCTCAAATTGTATGCTTTAGGATAATAGCTTCATAAAGTGCTAGATAAGTGTCAACATTTTTTTAGTTTTTAGTTTAACTGCCCAGATTTTATAATCATGCAGTTTAAAACAATTCCATTCAAGAGCATTCATGCACATTAAAAGTATTGGTTAATTTCAGAAAAGAAAGAATTGGATTTAATGGTACTTAATTTGCATTTCAATCTCATAAAATTGTAATTATCAGTTATTTGGCAGGTTTTATTTAGGGAGCCTGGAAAGTCATCAGATATATCTGATGAAGTACCAAACAAAGTTTCCTTCAACTGGTACTAAATACAGACTTTGATAGATAATATTTTCTGAATAAAAATGTTAAATGTAGACATCTGGTAAGTTGTTCAGATGAATCCTTTTTCTGTTTGACCAGCAGTATGAAAAGGCTCAAAATTATAAGTTCACATAAAGGCCTTTGCAAGTACAGTACCCATAGGTGAACCCCCAAATACATTAGATCTGCCACTATCGAGAAGACAAGAGTTTTAGAAGAAAAAGACAAAAACCAGTATCAGAAACTTATATCCAAACAAATTGTGGTACAACTAGATATCAATTTTCTTGTTAAAATATTCATCCTTTTTACTATTTGTATATATTTAAAAGCAGGGAAATAAAAAGTCATGCGCTCAACCATTCTTCGGTTTCTGTGCCAACATGAGAATAAATATCTAATTATTCAAGCTGTAGGTTTCTGTACAATATGCTGTGTGTGTGCTCAGTGAATGCTGAGAGGATTAGCACTAAAGGCAAGGAATGGTATTTAGAAAGCAAACAATCTTCAGAACAAGTTTAGAGGAATATAGAATAAACTATATTATAATGAAACACGTGATGGAGGTTTTCCCTCATGATACGCATGGCAGAATGCTAAAAAACCTGGAATATGCCATTCTCTGATTTCTGTCTAGATATTGCCTGAATTAACTAAGTCTTGTGTTTGAGAAGATGTTTTGTTATTCATAAGACTTATATTCATATTTACTTTAAGTATTATCTTTGAAAGGTTGCTGTATAAATGCCAATGCCTTGAATGAATTCTTGAGTACTCACTCATTCACCAACTCTCTCTCCTTCCTTCCCTTCCTCTCTCCCTCCCTCCCTCCCTTTCTGCTTGCCTATCTGCCTGTCTTTCTTCCTTCTTCCTTTCTCCTTCCCTCCCTCCTGGAATAAGGCTATAATTAATATGTTTATAAAAAGTTATAACTGCCAAAACATCATAGGGAGATATTTATGTGAATGAGATTCGAACAACTTGACACAATGGTCAGATATGGGAGATTCCATTCTATACCCTTCAATGGACATCTCTGCATTTGCGGAGCAGTGTTTACTCACCAGGGCTGCAGCAGAAGGTAAGTATTATAGCTAAAAATAGTCTTTTCTAAATGCTGTGCAGGTGCACAAAGCACACATGTACATATGGAGCCAAACCAGTTGTTACACCAATTGAATCGCACCACTGAACATACCTAATAATATCATCTTTCAACTTCCAATATTTCCATCTTATTGCTTTATATAAAGGTGTGTATTCTTAATTCTACCTCTATTCTAGTTTTTAATCAGGCCATCATTATATCAGAAAAAAGAAAAAAAATCCTGTCCATCATATCTTGTTCATTTTAATACTTCAATTCTTATTCATTTTTTTAGCTTGCCTCTCATACTTCTCTTGTGGATCTTTGTCTCTATCAGTATCCGTGTTTTCACCATTCAGTCTGAATATTTCTTCCATCCAACCTCCTAAGCTGGGGGCTGACAACCTCCCTGTCACCCTATCATCCTGTCTCAGCAGAGTGATGAAAGAGCCATTGCCTGTCACAGCAATCGCATGGCCGGAGCTTGCCTTTGCGTGGCAACAGCATTCTTCCTCCTTTGTTGCAGTATATTTGCTGTTGCCACCAGCGAAGAGGCTGGGAGAGAATGGTGGGGGCATATCTTGTGGCGGGGGGGGCATCCCCAAAGCCTGGCCTTCCTCCTTGTCAGTGTGGCCAAGAGAAAGAAGAGGGTGGTATGGGGAAGCACTCCTCTTTCCTGCCAAGCACTGAGCACAACAGACTAGTGGGAGGGGGAGATAGCCTTGCAGAAATGCCCCTATTGGCGAGCTGGATGGCAGAGAGGCATGGCCTGGCTATCACAGCAGGACACTGTTTGGCACCTCTAGACGTGAACTGCTGCCTTTGAAATGCATCGCTTTCTATTGCCTGTTCCTTCATCGATCTCAGCTCTTTTGCCCCAGTGAGAGCTATGTTTCTGCTTGCTTTCTTTTCCTGTGCCTTTGTGTGACAATGCCTCAAACACGTGTTTCTTCCTGGAGCCCATTACAACACAATGTGACCCTGCCCCACTCACCCCTGACATCTCTCTCTCTCTCTCTCTCAGTCTCATTCCGTCATCATCTTCTCTCATCTCTCTCTGCCTCGTCTCATCTCTCTCAACCTCCCTCCCTCACCTCCCTCCCGTCCCTGCTCTTCTCTCTCTCTCTCTCGTCTCTCTCTCTCTCTCTCGTGTCGCAGCACCAAACAAAGCCTGACGATAGCTGCCTGCTGTTTCCGCTGCCACTCAGGCAACGAAAGAGGTCAGAGGAAGGAGACAGATTTGGCTCATCTGGCTCTGTCCTGCTCTCCTCTCTCCGGACTATGCCCAGCTTTGCCAATGATTCATCTGCTATCATTGGTGATAGCGGGGGGAAGAGTTTTTGTCCTGCATTATTTTGCCTGCCACCATCTTTGGAACTATATTTTCCCGAGGAACTATATTTTCCAGCCGACTTTGACAAGTTGCAGGATGTCCATATTGCGTGCCTGTGTGAGTGTGCTGCTGCTTGGATGATTGCTTCTCTGAAGTGAGTGAGCGTGATGCTACAGCCTTGGCAGTCACTTCTTTTTGCAATGCAAGGCAGAAGGAAAGTCACTCCAGAGGGTTAATGTCATTGCCCAGAAGATCATTTGGTGCCCTCTCCCCTCTTTGGAGAGCTTTATAGCTCCCGCCTGCTATAAGAAAGTTCAAAACTTCTAAAAGTTCCATCTCATCACCTTGGAACCTTTTTTTTGAACTATTACGCATCTGGCAAATGGTAGCATAATAATAAAGAACAAGCAACAATAGATTGATAAAACAGCTTCTATCCCAGGCAGTGTTTCTTCGAATTCTACTGTAATAGTGCATGGTGTTTGGTGTAGTGTTGGGGGGTTTTGGTTTCAATGTGTGGGAGTGTGAAGGATGTGTGCTTTGTGTTTATTTTCATGGTCATGAATGTGCACTGAAGATGTTTGAATTTTGTTTTATGAGGGCAATGACAATAAAGTAAACTAAACCTAAGCAAAAACGATGATCAGATTGTTGGGGTAATATTGCCTGACACTGACTTTAACCTAGTTAGTGCAAGGGTGTTAAACTAAAAGGCCTGTGGGCCAGATCTGACCCCACAGGATGCTAGTCTGGCCTGTGAGGCCACTCTGGAAACAGTGAATACAGCCCTGCAGTGCCTCTGCCAGTGAAAATGGAGCTGCAGGAGGGCCAACAGTGCAGCCCCCGATCCCAGTGTGTTATTCATGGCAGAGGGGCTATAGGAGGGACCCCGTCAGAGCCTACAACCAGAATCAAGGGGGACACAAGTGGGTGGGTCTTATTGAGCTACATTTTTGCTGTTAGAATGCTAGCAAAACAAACTTATTAGTAAAGTGGATCCTCCCAGCCCCATCCTGTGCACCACTGGTGCCCATAAAGCCAGTGACGCTGAGGCTGGCCATGGCCCTCACAGGCCCCTGAGGTCAAAACACAACACTGATGTGGCCGCTCAAGAATCAAGTTTGATACTTGATTTAGAAGTTAGAGTTAGGGTTAGAGTGCTGTACAAACATATAAAGTGATATATAAACAGAGGTGGGATTCTAACCAGTTCTGACTGGTCTATCGAATCCGTTGTTAACCTTTCTAAGCAGTTTGGAGAACTGGTAAGTGAGAAAGAAATCTCCTTTTTTTTTTTTTTCAACCCTGATTACATTTTCATCGCAGAAATTGCCTAGACTGACCTGTCCTCCGGAAGGAGGAGTGTTTTTATTTCTTGATACTTTCTTAAAGGGGAAGGGTATTTTAAGCTTATATTACACTGCTGTTTGGGAGGAAAATACTCCCCTGGAAATACTTCTTGGCTAGCTAGAAAGATGCACATTCAACTGAGTTTACAATACCCTTTCCTGAGATTTTGCTCTAAAACCTGTTTTTTTGGTGAAGTTTTAATTCTGTGCTTGGAGTGTCGCGGGAATCCTGTGTTTATTGATTGGACATAATTTCCCTATTCAGTTTTGTTTTGGAGGAATTAAGATTAATCTCTGTTCCGAGAAAGAAACTGGGCTTGAGAACCTGGGCTAGTTATGTGTCCGTGATGTTCTGGAATTTGTTTAACAAGGAACAGCTACTGTGTGATTTGTTTGAAATTTTGGATGCTTTTGAATTTTCTGCCTGCCTTAATGGTTTCTTTTTCTATCTAGGGAGGGTTTAGTGCTTAGTGTATCTGGCACTGTCTTTTTTGGGTATACTTCAAGAGGCAGGATTACAAGCTGGCACTGATTTTTTACTGCTTATCCTGGGGGGCATCTGACCTTTCCCTTAAATCTGGATGATTTTCCTTAGGCTATCTTGTGAGGTGAGTGGAGACCAGTGGGTATCTTTAATGGTGCAATGGATCTAAGATTGCTTTTCCTCGGGTGTGCTCTTTCAGGCAGTGCTTAAATGACCCTTGGGTTTCATTTTTTATGAGCAAGAGTTGGCTGGCTGATAAGTTATTATTGCTTTTTAACTATTTTAATTCCAAGGTGCTCTGGCACCCTGCCTGATTTGTAACTCTGCGCTTGCAAGTATTTTATCTAATGAATTGGGTATCTGTAGGACAGCCTTTTTGCAAGTAAAGGAAGCTTTTTGTATTTTTGTATCAGGTAACCTTGACTTTACAAAGTTCATTTTAGTGACCATTCAAAGTTACAATGGCACTGAAAAAAGTGACTTATTTTTAGTCATATATTTTTCACACTTACGACCATTGCAGCATCCCCACTGTGATGAGAGGCCAGGCGACGAGAAGCGCCCCTTGATGTGAGTGATGTCGAGTTGGCCATGCCCACCCAGTCATATGATCTCCAAGCCACACCCACCAACTAAGCCATGCCCACAGAACCAGTTGTTTAAAAATTTGAATCCCACCTCTCTATATAAGTCTAAGTGCTATTGTAATGCTATTGAAGACAATCTCAATCATTTTTTTGAAAATAAAGACTTGCTAACTTGCTAAGATAAAGAAGAAAAAGATAATTAAGGGCTTGTAAAGAAAATTGAGACCAGAGGATAATGAGACCAGAGGATGATGTACAGTGGTTAGAATATAGTATTGCAGGCTAACTTTGTCTGCTGCCAGGAATTCAATCTTGACAGCTGAAGGTTGAATCAGCCTTATTACGAAAATAACAAATTTGCAGCTTTCCTTCATGTTTAAGCTATGCTCCATAACAATCTGATGAGAACACCTGTGACATAATCTCAATGATCTAAATGTGTTCCTGGGCATGAAAAAATTACTCAATAGTTCAAGCTTCAAAGAAATAGGAACCTGGAAAATAATCTGAGATATAAAATGTCTAGCATTTCAACAGTCCTACTTCATTCTTTAAACAAATCCTGGAATTCAATCAACTGTGCAGTCTTTAATTCCTCTCTTCCAGGAAACAGACCTAATTGTTCAGCTACCGGATGGGAAACAATACATCTACTGCTCCGCACCTAAATATTTTCACTCCTTTATTTAGCATATAACTGTGAAATTCATTCCCAGGAGCAGACTTTTGGTGTTTACTAGATTAGAATTAAACTAGGTTTCTGGTTGCTGACACCTCAGGATTAAAAACAATAAAACCCAAGATAGGTCACCTGAAAGTTATTTAGCAGCTTCTGGTTATCTGGTATCTTGAAAAACTCTGTGCAAAGTGATTACTAAACTTTGATATACTTTTCATATATATTTCTTGCATCTTGCATGCAGTGTTAGCAGTGATATAAAACTACAGTATATTAGCATATGGTGATGGAATTTATATTGTACATGTAGTAATTGTTACGTTTAAATGACTTTCATGCATTGGTGAACTTTGTATGATTCCAATTGCAATCATATAGTTTTTATGAGTAGCACTTATATGTTGTTAATTCCTATTATCTATTACCATTTTGACCTGAAGAAAAGTAAACTTTATTTCTGCTAGTTTGTCATGCCATGCTACTTTGCTATAGACATTTATTCATTGCTAACTATGCTTTAATATTTTCTCAGGATTTTTTTTTCTTATTATACCCTGCAACTGAGTCTGGAATTTTTGCCTGCTTTGATCATTATCACTTTTTGAAAGGAACCTTTTGGATTATAATAGTTGAACTGAAAGTGGGAGATTTGTCTTTTTATTAACCTATATAACTTGAGATGAGCATGACAATGAACATTTCTCCCTGATCTAGTCTGCTAGAATTTCTTTTGAAAAACATGTACCTATTAGTATAATATTTAAAAGCTTTTCCACACAACTTCTTCAAAAAGTGTAGCTGGTTGAGTCAATGATCCTGTTTCATGCTTAAAAACATGTTTTATCTGATAATTTAAAAATTCAAGACTCTATCTTATAATATGGAAAACAATAATTAAGAAGATATATGCAGAAGTACTTATCTCAAGCTGTATAGTAGGTAAACAGGATACATATGGATTTGGGGGTGAACATTTGGGGAAAGAGTATTCTGATATCTACTTTTTAATTATTGAATAAATGTGTGTATTTAATTGTTGAACAAATGTGTGTGTATTGGTTATGGTTCTACTGACTTTTGTATTTATTCTTTGCTCTGGAGAACAAGGAAATAAGGAAATTAGGATAATGTATAAACACCAAGAACCTGTCAATTATTTAATGGTTTATTCATTTCAATAAATGAAATGAATATGCATAAATAACACAAAGGAAGTATATTTTTAAAAATCCAAGGAAAAGTCTTTTCCTGTGGCAGTTGCAATGCAGTAAATTGAGTGGGTGCAAAACTACTGATGGTTGAAATATGGGGTGGGGGTGGGGGGTGGAATCTTACATTGAAAAGATTTGAAATCTCATCGAACAGGAGCAGTGAGATGGGAAATGCTGTCTTCTAGGTAACAAATTTTTCATTTTTTCTCTTGATGTCAAAATGCAAGTTTAGTGAAGTACAGTAATTGGTATATAATAAAATCCTGGCTCTTTTGAGTGTGAACTCTCCTTCTCTTTCTCTGCAGATGATAGATAGATAGATAGATAGATAGATAGATAGATAGATAGATAGATAGATAGATAGATAGATAGATAGATATTTGTATTTTTTTCTGCATGTGTGAGTCTGTATATGCACACTTGCATGGAAACGTACATATAGGCACACACATATGTACAAACGTATTTCTGTCTATGTTGAGTTGGAGTTGGCTAACCTTAAAAAATCAATTTGCCTTGTCAATGCTTCCTGGAGTAGAATTCCACTTTTTGGTCCTTATCCCAGGTAAGACAATATTTGCAGTTGTGTTTTGTATAAAATAACAGATATTAAAATGAACAGATATTGCAAAGACATTTTAGATACCTTTGAATTTAAATTGGTTGTTATGGAGACTGGTAAAAATAAATGCTGATATTTTGCTCTGGGTTCATTCCTTCTAGCCTGCTGAAGAAAATTGAACGTGAAACATGGAGAGAAAGTGGTGTTTCATTAATTGCCACTGTAACCCGTCTTATGGAGAGGCTGCTGGACTACAGGTAAACAATGGATGCATGCTTTACAGCAAGAAATACTGTATTGTCTGCATTCTTCTGAAATGAATCATTTTGGGAAGAGAATAAACAGAACATATTATATCATTACAAATACTTGATTTTGTACGTTACAAAATGTTGTCATATAGATCATCCTACATGTAATATGCAAAAGATGAACTTAATATATACAGTACCCCATATCTTAGACTCTTTATGTGCTGAAACCTTGCATGTCACAGAGAAAACTTCTAACAGAATCAGAATGACATGCAGTCTTTCTGTGCTCAGGAAGTTCTTCCCTTCCCTCCAATTTAGGAGTGGCATATTCAGGAAATATTTATGGAATCTAATTATTCATAATGTATAACCAGTTCTAATAAGAAGTCTTATAATAATGAAAAATCTGTAGATGAGTTTGATTCCGGCTGCATTTCAATCAAAGCTAGACTTGCTTTTAGTACCATTAAAATCAGGGGTACCTGATTTGGGGTCTCATGAAACGACAGAAAATTAGTGATTTAATATATTATTATGTTTTTCATGTTAGAAAAAGAATGTCTGTGCAACGTTCTACCTATGATGACAAAATAAGTTGATTGGCATTAGATACAGTGCCTATTAATGTGAAATTGGCAGGAAGTGGGAATAAGGTGATATTGGCATTCCATTGTCCATTTCAGCAGCTGGCTCTTCTACCTTATGCAAGAAAATGGTTTTCCCCGTCCTTGATTGTCCTTGCTATACTATGTCAAGGATAAATTCAATGTCACATACATTATTTATCACATAAAGAAACCATTCAGTGTTGTCTTGCTGTATAAGGTTCTGCAAGTGGTAGAACTATAAATAGAGAATGAATCATCTTAGACTCTTTACCTGCCTGATGCTCTCTAGTTACACTGAACTATCCTTTCTAAAATAAGTAAAAGAACAAGCCATTGTACCACATATACAAAGACACCATGTAAAGAGAAGATTACTCTAAATTCTGGACATAGCAGAAGATCTTTGCTGACCTCTAAAAGCTATTGGCTTTCATTTGTTCTTGCAAGGACACTGAATTTCATCTCTTCATGTGACTAATGGCAATGAATCTAAATCTTAAGAACAGGAATATTTTTACGTTCTTACAATTTTCTGTTGTAAGCTGTGCTTCATTGCTACCAGTAATCTTTTAAAAGAGATTCCAAATCATTACTGGGCATCACTGAAAGGCATACATTTAACAACAGATAAGGAATTTAATTTGCATTGCCAGTGATGTTAATATTATAATGGGCTATAATTTAAAAAAATCATGTAATATGTCACAAAAATATTCCTATTGTAAATGTGGGTGGTGATGCTGAATAGATGGTTTCCTGATGATCAACTTCATGGCGGAGGCAACATCCAAAGGTGGAATTTAATAATTCAGTCTCTTTATTGCTAGGCTATGTCATTTGGCAACAATGTACATGCCATATTAATAAGATATGATGCCATATCTATTAATGTTCTAAGCATGGAGATTCTGACTGGCAGACTACTTCAGTTAGGTCTCTTAGGAAAGAAGGACCCTTGACTCCATTTGATTGAAAAGTTATAGATTTTTTCCCCTCATTCCAGCCCTCCTAGGTGGCTCTGCCACCAGCTGGAGAAGTCCTGGCATTTTTCCTTGCTGCTTTTTGGCAGCACTACAAATAGGGCAGCTAGCTATATAACTTTCTATGTCCTTCCTTAGTGACATCCACCAAAACTGGTGCTTAACCAAGTACAAGGTTTTGATAAAATCAAAAGGTCCCACTATTTTTGAATAATGGCTTTTCTGTAGGACCATTAATCATTGACTTTAAGGAATGTATAATTTGGTTCCCACCTGAACTAAGCCATCCTGCATTCACCCTTATAGATTTGGAACCACTTGTCCTTCTCTAGTGCTCTTTTCAGGCATCCCTTAGGTCCTTGGCTACCTGGCCTTTTAGCTTAGTTTGCCCTCTGATAGTGACTGGAACTGCCAATTGCTGTGATAGGATAACTGGTCCAATTATTTCTGGCTTTGAACAGGGCATCTGCTAGGAAGTCCCCATCTCCTGGGAGATACCGCAGTATGAAATTGAATCAGTTAAAGTACTGAGCTCAGCAGACTTTCTTGGATGACAATTTGTGGTGGTCAGTTTTTATGGTCAGCCTACATCTCCAAAGAGGTTTTCCCCTTTCCTTTTCCCAAACCGCCCACCTATGTTTGGTTTTGATAAGCTTTTGGGAGTAATAGGCACAGGACTGCAGGACTCCCCCATTCATTTTTCTCCAGGAGCATTGCCCCCACTGCCACATCATTAGCATCTTCTTGAATGACAAAGGGGGCATTGGTGTCTGGGTGTTCCAACATTGGTTCTGCTGTGAACAGGTACTTGAGGTTTTCAAATGCTGCTTGGCATTCCATTGTCCATTTCAGCAGCTGGCTAGTTTTGGGCTTTCCCTTCCCTTTTTGCTTTAGTAGGTTGGTGATGAGGCAGGCTATCTGGGAAAATAATGAGATGAATTGACATTAAAAGTTTGCAAATCCCAGGAAGTTTTGTAGTTGCTCAGAGTACATTTCTATTCCTTCATGGGAAGTGTGATACGCTAGATAGTCAATTCTACTTTGGTGTAGAAACTGTCATTTAGACAGTTTGGCATACAATTGGGCTGCTTTTTGAGCATAGCTCTGACCAATTTTAAATGCTCTGCCATAATTCTGGTATGGATTAAAATGTCATCTACTTCGACCAAAACCTCTTTGATCATGCAGCACTTCATTTATCAGCTGCATAAATACAGCAGAGACATCATGCAGTCTGAAGGGGATAAGTAGGAACTGAAAACACCCCAAGGAGTAATTAAAATCTGTTTTTTACTCATCGCCTTCCTTGATCCTAACTCAGTGGTACACCTCCCACAGTTTGGTAAAAATCCTCCCCTTGGCCAAATGGGCTAGCATATCTTTCATCAGCAGTGGGTAGATGTTTTCAACACAAACAATGTTTAGCCTGCGATAATCAATGCATAGATGAAGGGATCTATCTTTTTCCTGCACAACACCAGAGCAGCCACTTGTGGAATGGGGGGGGGGTGTTGTATGATTTCGCACTTCAGGTTTTTGTCTGTGAACACTCAAAATTCCTCTAATTTCTCTAATTCTCTAGGGGTCGTTGACTACAGTTTGGGTTTGGGCAACTCAGCCCCCTGGTATGATTTGTATGGAGCAGTAAGTTGGCCACTGGGGAGGAATGCATCTGATCCCTTTTCATTAAAAATAAGTCCCAAAATTCTTTAGGGATCTAGGGACTGCCTTTGAAGTGCTCCTTCATTGCAGTTCCCACCTCCCTTCTTGGCTTCACCCAAACAACTTAGTGGCAGGGATTTTAAGTCTCTTTTTTAGCCCCCCTTTTGGGCTGCTTGCTAAATGTTTAACATCCTTCTCCTCCAGTTTAAGGAAGTAGCCATGCCAAGCCTAGTACGAGGGGTCTCTCCATACTAGGTGCCACAATAAAGCATAATAAAGGTTTCTTTCTTTTCCAGGAGGGATCTCTGCCACCCATAGCAGGGATGACCCGGCAAACAGGCTGAGTCAATCTTGATCTCTTTGGCCTAAACATACTAGGGTAGGGAGACATCCCTTGAAGAGGCAGGTATTGTAGACACTGTCATTCAGTCCATCCTGGAAAGACTTGATCAGCATTTCTTGCAGTCAGTCAGTTAGTCAGCAGGCCAGGTTGTGGAATTCTTGAGTGTAAGTAGTTACGTATCGATGGCCATGGCTTATGGTCTTGATCCTAGTTCTGGCTTTGTGACCAGCCAAGGGGTCTTCAAAACGCTTTCAGAGTGCCCCCATGAAGTGGTCGAAGTTGTGGGGCTCTGGGGCATCGTTGTTGTGGAGGGTAACTATCCACTCAGCTGTGGTCCCCTCCAGCGCCATGATTACACACTGTCCCTTTGCTCCTTTAGTGGCTATTTCTGGACCATATTCCTGAATGTAGGTCCAGACTTGAGCCAAGAAAAACCCTAATTGCTCAGGGTCCCCACTATACTTCACCCCAAGGGATGGTGGTCTTCAGCCTTCTCGGTGGCACAGCCCAAACTGATGCTGCTGGCTGAGTGGTGTCATGCCCGTGGTGGAGACTGATTCTGAGGAAGAGGAGGACAGCCAACAGGGAGTGGAAGTGTGGCTCCAGAGGTGGTGGTGGAGGCTGGGGAAGGGCAGAGGCCGGCTGAGCAATCAGAGGAGGATCCAGGCCCATCCCCTATCCATCCTAGGGCATGCAGGGAGGAGAGGATTAGGGAAAAGCGTGGTCTACTCAGGATCCTCCTCATGGGTTGCAGCTATGAGATCTGTATAAGAGTTTGGAACTGCCTGTTCACAGACGCTGGAGTCAAAGTAGTGCTTTCCTTGGATGAGGTTTATCTTTGTTGGCATTCTTTCCATGGATTTTCCCCGGTTATCTTCCTGGAATAATTTTCAGGTGGTTGCCCAGGATGTACAATGGAATGAGGCAGCGCTATTAGACCAGTTCAAGGAGGGTTTGTCGTCAGAGCTCCTGGACAAGTAGGCGCGCACTGAATGCTCTCGCACCCTTCAGGAGCTCATGCATCTGTGTCTTCGTATCGATGCTAGGCTTCAGCAACGACAGATGCAATGACGGGCGGAGACTGCATCTGTTCCCAGCAAGATGGCGCCCCTGGTAGAAGTGCCTTTGGAGGAACCCATGCATTTGGGGGCTGCCTGCCCTTGCCTGACTCAAGTAGGAAGGGATAGATGTCGTTGTGATGGTTTATGCCTCTATTCTGGCAACCGAGGCCATTTTGCGGTCAAGTGTCCTGTTAAGACATCCACAGCAGCAGACACCAGCGGTGGCGGGACATGAGCATCGCTCGGCCTACGGGGGTCTGTAGGTCGGGTTGTAAAGTCCTTAGGCCCGCCATCTTCACCAACCTTGCCATCCTCGCCACCTTTGACATCTCCGATATCTCCACACAGTCATCATTGGTGAAGCATCTTGTGCTGACAGCAAGTGTGTTTGTGCCTGATGTGGGAGTGGTGGAGATCCAATCCTTGGTCAACTCAGGGGCCAATTTCATGGATGCTCATTTTGTTGAGCAGTGGTTCAATTCTTAGCAACAGGTGTCCCCTCCAGTAATGGTGGAGACGATTGATGGTCGGCCCCTTCATTCGGGACCTGTGGTTGCTGCAACCAAACTCCTTTGCATGCGTATTGGGCAGCATGCAGAGGAAGCTGTGTTATACATTGCCGCAGTGCCTCATTTTCTGGTGGTGCTGGGTTTGGAGTGGTTACAGGCCCATGATCCACAGATTGTCTGGTCATCTGGAGCTGTACAGTTCCTTGATAGGAAGTGTGCCAACCATTGTTTGCGCTCCTGTGCAGGGAGTGTAGCTACACCTGTGGACCTGGATCTACCTGTGGAGTTGGTGGACTTTGCTGATATGTTTGGGGTGAAGGAGGCGGATCAGTTGCCTCTGCATCGGTCATATGATTGTCCAATCTTCTTGTTGCCTGATGTGACGTTGCCAGTGGGTCAGATATACTCCCTGTTGGAACCGGAGTTGGCCGTGTTGTGGGAACACTGGCAACATGTGCGGCTGGTGTTGCAACATTTGCATGACAACCACCTATTTGCTAAGTGTGAGAAGTGTGAGAAGTGTCAGTTTGCACCAACCACAATTGATTTCTTGGGTCATTGAGCTATTGGTAGTTAAAGTTGTTTTTGAGACATGGTGGCACAAACTGGAGGGGGCTCGTCACCAAATCAAGGTTCGGATGGATCATGCAATTTGGAACACCTACATACAGCTCAGGCATTGAACCAGCGTCAGGTGAGATGGTCCTTGTTCTTTGCTTGATTTGATTTCCAGGTGACCTATGTTCCAAGTGGAGGGAATCAACGCGCTGATGCCCTATCTTGGAAGCCTGAGTATACCTGAAGGGAGGATAAAATCTTGCCCCTGACGGTGATTCTGTTGGAGTGGTTTGCAGCCACCAAGGAACCTGTGGACCTCCGAGTGAGGATTCGGGAGGCGCAGCAGCAGGACCCATTTGTGGCAGCTCGACGTCGAGAATTGGATGAGAATGGGAGACAAGAGACTCCTTGGGCATATATTGGGGACCTGTTGTGGTTCCATGTTCACTTTTAAGTGCGTGGAGGTCCTCTTCATGGCCTTTTCCTACGTCAATGTCATGATAGTCCAGTGATGGGACACTTTGGGGTGTTCAAAACACTAAACCTCATATCTAGGACATTTTGGTGGCTGAGACCTAAACTTGATGTGTTGGGATATGTGGCGTCCTGTGGATCTGTCNTCAACGTCGAGAATTGGATGAGAATGGGAGACAAGAGACTCCTTGGGCATATATTGGGGACCTGTTGTGGTTCCATGATCACATTTATGCGCCTGGAGGTCCTCTTCATGGCCTTATCCTACATCAATGTCATGATAGTCTTGTGGCAGGACACGTTGGGTTGTTCAAAACACTGCACCTCATCTCTAAGACATTTTGGTGGGTGAGACTTAAACATGATGTGCCAGGATATGTGGCATCCTGTGGGATCTGTCACCAAGCCAAGTATGCTCCTGGTACACCACCTGGTCTCTTGCAGCCCTTGCCCACGCCAGAACAACCATGGGGGCAGTTTCATTGGATTTCATCGTAGAGTTACCATCTTCGAATGGTGCCAGAACCATTTTGGTGGTTGTGGATATGTTGACTAAAATGGCCCACTTTATTCCATTTGCAGGTCTTCCACCGGCCAAGATAACAGTTCAATTGTTTGTCTCCCATGTTTTCCGGTTGCATGAGTTACCAGACCACATGATATCAGATCAGGGAGTATAATTTATGGCATGCTTCTGGCAGACCCTACTCATGAAACTGCAGGTTCAGGCATGTCTGTCATCTGCTCATCACCTGTAACTGTTGGGAGGACAGAGAGAGAGAATGCTATTTTGGAGCAGTAGCTTCACTGTTTCAGCAATACTCAACAAGACAATTGGGTGGAAGGGCTGCCGGTGGCGGAATTTGCTTAGAACAATGCTCAACATGCATCCACCCATGTGTCCCCTTTCTTTCCTAACTGTGGGTTTCATCCATGACTTTTCCCTTTAGCCCTGTCTGATTCCCCAGTTCCAGCAGTTGATACGTTTTTGCAGGAATTACAAGCCATGCACCACATGGTCCGCGATCAACTAGAGAAAGCCAAGGAAGACAATAAATGGTTTGCAGGCTGACATCGTCACGATGTTCCACCTTTTGCGATCGGCAATTGGGTTTGGGTCTCTACTCAATATTTACCAACAGTGCGACCATTGAAAAAGCTCAATCACTGTTACTTGGGACCTTTTCCCATCGGGGTGGTGATCCATCCTGTGGCTTATTGTCTCTCCGTGCCACGGACCATGCATATCCATCCTGTTTTTCATCATTCCCTGTTACTCCCTGCCTCGCCTAGCAGTCTGCATTGACCGGCTCCATCACAACCAGCCCCAGTAGCCCCTCTGGGAGAGGAGGATTACGAAATGGATAGCATCCGAGGTTCATGCCAGTTGTGGGGCTGATTTCAGTATTTGGTAGCATAGAAAGGTTATGGACCAGAGGACTTCACCTGGGTCAGTGCCACTGATGTTCATGCTCCTCGTTTGGTCCAGGACTTTCACACTCTGTTTCCTCAACATCCTCATCCACTTGGTCCCAGGGGAGGGGGCCCTGCAGGGGGGATAGTGTCATGCCCCTGATGGAGTCTGACTCTGAGAAAGAGGAGGAACAGCCAACAGGGAGTGAGAGTGTTGCTCCAGAGGTGATGGAGGAGGCTGGGGAAGGGCAGAGGCTAGCTGAGCAATCAGAGGAGGATCCAGGCCCATCCCCTATCCATCCTAGGTCACATAGGGAGTAGAGGATCAGGGAAAATGAGGTCTACTCAGGAGGATATTACCATGATGGCTTGCAGGTGGGAGCTATGTATATAAGTTTGCAACTGCGCAATTAGAATTGTTGAAGTCAATTAGTGTTTACCTTGAAAGAGATTTATCTTTGTTGGTGTTCTTCCCATGGACTCTCCTCGGTTGTCTTCCTAGAATGTATGATAAATTATCTTGGCTTGCTTCGGAACTCTCATCAATGCAGTTTGTTTTGGTTTTCTGCTTGCCTCATTATTTATTTTTGTGACTTTAAACTGTGCCTAATAAAACAGTGAAGTTAACTTGAAGGCTTTACCGGACTTTAATATATGTTTTGAGTTTAGAGTTATTTTGAGAGACTACGGGTCATCACAGGAACATACTGATGTAAGGTGTTACAAGATGCACATTGAACTGCTAGTAATAGTCCCTTTAAGGTAAACTGCAGTCAATTCTTCATTACTCAATAGGAACATAATCCCTTTCAGCCCTCTCTGAGTGCCCCAGGCCTTACAACCTTTCCATTAGAAGCAACTGTCATCCCAAGCTCTTCTTTGTAGAATTTCATTATTTTCTGAAGGCACCAACAGGTAGAATGCTTTTAATATAGATACATAACCAACAAAAAGATCAGTTGCATGCATTAACTGTCAAGGAGCTTGCATCACTGTAATTTATATACACACACACACACACACACACACGAGCCAAAGTGGGATTGATGTCAAGCATTCTTCTGACAATCAGCCAAGGCTCACACAATGTGCTATGCATGCAACTGCATTGTTTTGTTGTGCAATCTAATCCCTCCAACATCTGCATGTATAGACTACATTAGAGCGACAAACTTAAGTTGTTGAGCTTCACCAGCTGTCCTTGCACATCTGGTTGGAAGTGGTTACATGGAAGAAAAGCATCCCTGCTTAACTGTTGTTCAAATTTACCTTATTTCAATGCCTTTGTAGAATTTTTGGAGGGCAGATTCAAGACTTAAATGCTATACAGATAACACTGCTGGGTGTTAGCAGTCATGACTGAAAAGTCATTATTCAGCTTTGCCACAACAAATAATTTTAAGAAGGCATTTGGTTAATGCCAGAACGGTTTGTCTTACTACTTATTGCAAAAGACTTATTGTCTGCACAAATTCGGAGAATCATTAGATGGAAGCAAAGAGATATTATACAGAAAACTCTTTGTAAGCTTATGATGGCCATCTGCATTTTGGCAGCCCAGATCCAATAGCCCTTCTACAAATCAACATTTCTTTTTACTAATTTGTCCTTCTGTTACTTATTCTGACATAATGGGTCAGAAAAAAGAGTTTGTCATAGTCAAAATGGAGCCGTAAATTATATTCTAGGGAATCTGTAAACCTGAAGGTTTACAGAATTTTCCAAAAGGGCTAGTTCACATCACTAGGGATCCCTGGTAGTACAGTGGTTAAAATGCAATATTACAGGTTAACTCTGCCCACAGTCTGGAGTCTGGAGTTTGATTTTAAGGAGCTCAAGGTTGATTCAGCCTTCCATCCTTCTGAGGTCGGTAAAATGAGGACCCAGATTGTTGGGTACAATATGCTGACATTGTAAAATGCTCAGATGGTGCTGTAAAGCACTATGGAGTGGTGTACAAGTCTAAGTGCTATTGTTATTGCTATATAAAAATAAGTAAAGTAAAGTAAAACCATCAGGGGGAAAAAAAACTTTTTTGAACAATAAAAGATCTGCTTGTCTCCCACATTTGCCAGGAATTCAGTTCAGCACCTCTTAGTCGAGAATACAATTTTAAGTTTTCCACAAGGGAAACTCCTCTAGACAAGCGTCAGGGATATTTTGAAAATTCTACTGATGTTACTGAAACACATAATTAGCAAGCCCATAGTACAATAATTCCCATATGCATAACAAGCTCCAGCTCAAATGTGCCAAAAACTGTAATTTGCTCAAAATTAAAAACAAGATTAATTACCAGTTAATTTCTCCTTTCATTATTGTTTGTACAGTTCACACAACTGGCTTGACAAATAGTATCCACTATCTTTGCTGAGACTCAGATCTTGCTTATTTTAACCTTTCAAGTAATTAAGGAAGTGAATGTGTTTCTCCGTGTTCTGAATATCCTCGTATTTGATCTTTAGTTCCTCTATCAGCTACTCACCAAATAATAAAGTATCTAGAGATAAATTAGCATAATACTCTGTGTAGAGTTGCTTTTAAGGTGGTCAAGACTATTGGCTGGTACTGATTGTAGAGACTATGTTAACTTTTTTTTTTAAACTGATACATCAGCCACCATTCTTTTGAGGAACAATTCAAAGTATGATGACATGTAAAATCCCCTCTAAATTAGGACAAGGCTATTTGATGAACCAGAGTCTAAGCTGTGAGCATGCCCAAACGTTTAAGATTTTCTTTCAGAGAAAGTTCTTGCCCACCTGTGAAAAGAACAACACAAAATCAAGAATGAACAAAATGGTCACAGCTTTATTAATTGTGGACATCACATGTAATCTGGATAGCTGATAGACAGTAGCGCATGTTAAGTATTTGCCAGCCTGATGTTTACCTAATCAGGTTGTTTTCTAGTACTATTTACCTGACCTGAAGACAGACCAGGAATTCTTTCTTGTCTGGAAAAATCCCATCCAAAAGCAATGAACTGTAGAAGTGTGCAGCCTTTCTGACTTGTGGTCTTGAAGGTCCATCCCAAACCATGTAAACCAGTAGCCCCCAAACTTTTGAGCACCAGGGACCGGTTCTGTGGAGACAGGTTTTTCCCACTGCCTGGTTTTGAGTGCAGCATGTATCTCATGGATGGGGCATCACTTATTTGCATGGCCTGATTTCTGGCACGCCATGAACCAGTACTGACCTATGGACCACAGTTGAGGACCCTAATCTAAACAGTAACTAACATGACTGGAGCTTCCAAAATATCTGACCAAAAGCAATTCAATCCAAATGGCATCAGGAAGGCATAGGCATCAATGATTTCCCCAAACTTAGCCCTACTCAGCTCCCACAAAAGAAGAAGCACCAAATGCCTTAATACAAATGGAGGAAGAAGAAAAGTTGTGCAGAAAAAAGCCGGAGGGAAAATGCACGGAACCTGTCAAAGGAAGAATAGCTGGGCTTTGTGATAAACTCAGCCACAAGTTCAGTGAGAACCCATTAATATGTTCTCCCTGAAAAGGACACCGTTGTGGAACAAAGATCCTCTCAGTTTCACTCACTATCAAACTCACTTTTACTAAGGATGCAGAAGAAAGTTGCTCAAAGGTATGTCAAAGGAGCTTCTTCTCTACTATATTCCAGGTTATGAATCAAGTTCTGAGCTGCGGATGCTGCAAATATTTTTGTTTGGGAATATTCTCTATATGTAGGCAGGGGGATCCATATAATGCTTGTTACAATACAGCTATAAATGTTGTTTACTAGAGAGTTATGGGTTAGATCACCACTCTCAGTAGTGATTTGCTGGCTCATGTTCTTGCTGCAGAATCAATATTTACACTATATTTTGCAAGTAATCATTATTCATTGTCCAACTTAGAATTATATCTGTACAATAGTGTCCTTTGTTCAGTACCCTGAGGTGATCTGGTTACAGTTAATGTTGCTATTAAATAACTGAAAAGAGTTATTAAATAACTGAAAGGAGTCACTATTACCAAAGTGAAGGAAAATTGTTCTAAGAGACTTTCATTTTGTCAATGACTATGCCCTGAATGTTGGCTCAGAGCCAGAGATGCAAGCCAATATGGACATATTTTCTACAGCTTATAAAACTTTGGAGTAACCACCAATATTCAAATCACTGAGGACATGCACCTGTCCTGCTCCTCGTGCACTATACACAGGATCCAAAAATCACAGTCAAAAGGCAGAAACCAAAAGCAGTGGACCAGTTCAATTATTTTGGTAGGACCCTCTACCAAATAACAACCATTGATACAGAAGCCAACTGCAGAACAGCAAAGGCAAGTTCTGCTCTTTGTAAACTGCACTCCATTCGGTGGGAATGTCAAAGAATGAGTGAAGCAGCAAAACTGAAGTTCTACAGAACTGATGTACTCACTACCCTTCCATATGCCTGGAAATATGGACTATACATTGAAGGCATGGAAAGATAGCTGAATCATTTCCATATGACTTGTCTTTGCAGCACATTAGGCATGAGATAGCTTCATAAAATGCCAAATACTGAAATTCTTTCTAGGGCAAGTCTACCATCAATCCACACACACAGATACCATGTTTCCCCAAAAATATGATCTACCCCAAAAATGAGTCCTAGCCCAATTTTCACATCTTACCTAATATAAGACCTATCCCCCCCCCAAAAAAATAAGCCCTAGTTAAGCCCCACCCACCATCTGGTTGTATGAGGTGGGGCAAAGCACAGGCATAAAAATCAAGCTAGGGAGGGGTTGACCATTGCAAGCTCATCAGATGAGCCACTTGGCATCTGGCTGCGAGTGACCACAAGTGGCCACAGACGTCAGACAGCATTAAGACAGGTGTTGGGGCATGGGAGATCTGGCTGCAGTGATCCTAAGGTAAGCAAGTAAGACATCCCCCGAAAATAAGAACTTGTGTTTTTTTTGGAGCTGAAAAGAAAATAAGACCAAGTCTTGTTTTAGGGAAAACATGGTAATGAGCGTACACAGATCCATTGGGTGGACAGATTATCTGTATGCTAAACAAGAGCATATCCAAGGAGGTCTTTTCTGGGGAATTCCTTGGGGGTAAATGCTTGCATGGAAAACAGAAGAAACATTACAAAGATACACTACACTCCCTGAAGTCACTTGACATGGACAAACCACCTCAGAAACCTGATACAAAATCATTCCATCTGGCATAGCTTCATTCATAAGGGCTGTCAATGTTGCAAAGTAAAGCACATGCAAAAGCATGACATAAGTTGCCCTCAGTCACTTTGGATAGTGAGATGGGATGTGTGTGTGTGTGTATGTGTGTGTGGTGTATAAGTCTAAAGGTATCAGTACAGTAATTGCCACGTCTACACATGTTTTCCCAATGTGTACTATGGCATTCCATTGGCCTGACTGTCATCTTCAGATACATCACATTTAGCTTGAATATCACTGAACGGGTTGAGGTCTTCATCAATGACAATTGACAAAAACCAAAACACTCAGTAACTGCAGGGAATCTCTGCAAAGGAATTTGGAAAAACACCCTCTTTGGTATCTACCATAACTATAAAAAGATACAAACATTTACAAAGAGAGAAGAGATGGTTTTATGTTCTCATGCTTCTAGATAAAGAAAAGAAAATATTTCACTGTCTCTTGGGGAGAAACCAAATTCAAACCTGAACAGATTTTAACAGGCCTATCGGTTTCTTTCCAACATGTACTTCATGATTTAAAATAATGTTTTCTCCAAATCGTTTCAATAATGCTATGTAGATAACAACTTGGTGGAGTTCCATCCCCTAAAATAGGGGATGTCTGTGTAAAGCAGATAAAAATGATGCAATATAATAATTCTAGAAGTCTGAGGCCAGCTGCATGATATACATTTAAGATATGCAGTATGGAAAGCAGGAAAGGAGTTCATATGGTTGAGGATTTAACCATCTCACAAAACCATTTAATTATATCAGTGAAAGTCTCTAGCCTCACTGGCTGCAGAGAAAATCTTGAATGCCCTCAGGAAAGGTCTGCCCATGGCAAAGAAACCAATGAGTCAGATGGAAAGAGCTTCCAAGTTCAGCTAATTATTAGGCGTACTTCATTATCCTTTTACAAGCTCTTTAAAGGGTTCCTTTGTACCGCAATCAGAGCTACACAGAAGTTATGATTCCCTGTCACGTGACAGAATTATAAGACATAGCATTAGGGGAAGAAGCTCAACATTCATTTTTAATAAGAGTTCCAAAAGTGCACTGGCATTTTAGGGGAAAAAAATTGCTGTGGTTCAAGTTACTTTAGAATCCAATACTTTTGCCCCAGGTCGAAAGGAGTGTTTTGGTAAATCCAAAACTCTGCATCTTCTTACTGGCAAATTGACTGTGGCTTAATTTATTCTCTCTCTCTCTCTCTCTCTCTCATTCTCTCTTTTTCTCTCATCTTCCCTCCCTCCCTCTGTCTGCCTGTCCCTCTGTCTATCAGCTTCAAGTAGTTTTTAAGAATTTTCTCAGGTGTTTTTTTTCCCTCAAGACAGAAGAATGTAAACATTCAAGGTCAAGAGGTTACTTTTTGTTATTTTTATCTGGGTTGACTATATACTGCCACAAATCTATTTGGAAACCAGAGTGGTGGTGTTGTTGTTTTAAAAAGGTAGATAAATAAAATAAGTATTAAATAAGAGGGGGGAAATCTAGTTCACCATAATAAAAGGCCACTGCTAATCATTTACTATTCCATGTGGATTAGCGCCATGCCAAGGTACAAATGTTGCTTTCCAAGTTCAATCTAAAAATTCCTAATATCTTGTTCTCAAGTGTCTATTTTCCTTTCCTTTCCTGGTTTTGGAGCCCTCCCTCTGACCTTAGCCTTATGATTTATCATTCATTTTCTAGGAGATGGGGATAAAATTCTGACCTACACTTCTGGTTTTAACTCAAATGCTCTTTTTCATCCTAATAAGCACAGTAGAGTTATTCTTCAACAAATATGGAAACAATGAAAGCCATATGTGCAATTTTCTTGTACATTTTGTCTTTAATTCAAAGGAACCTGCTGAGAATCACTCCCTTCATAAGTGACAAATGAGTCTTGGGACAGGAAGATGTAAGAACTGCAATACTCAACAAATACACTCTAATGGAAAAGTCATAAGATGGGGTCATTTTTTTCTCTCTTATAGTCATGTATAAGCTTTCAAATGAGAAAATTAGGATAGGGTTATTATAGCATTAAGAGCAGATAATTATAAAATCTTTTACACAAGGGTTCACAAAAGGGCCCCTGCTTGACACAAACTTCCAAGCGTTCTGTGCTCAGAACAAAATCTAATGTTTTGAAAATTTTGTTTCAAGATCGAAACAAATTCTGTTTGTTTCTAAACCAAATTCCAGCCAATCCAAGTCCCCTTGTTTCTCTTACTCTCTTATTTTCTTTTATTCCAGGCTGTTCTGAGCATGTGATTACTTTTTGTTCTTTGATGGGTGATTGTCTTGGTTTCTTCATCCAATTTTCCTACAAATTTCCATCCAACCTGGCCCCTCTTCCCACAGAAAAAGTAGCCAAGCATAAAAATCACATTGTTGGGGGTTTTCTTTTGACAGATTAAGTTGAGTTGAACTGAGTTGAAATTCAGTAGTGCTTGTCACAGCCTACACGTTCGACTTCTCTTGATGCAATCAAAGATGCACTTCAAAATGGTACGAAAAAAGGGATCCAGTGTGAAGCACAATTCTACATTCATAAAAACAGAACTCAACCTGATGCTGAAAGTGGCATGAAATTTTACCAACAACATAATTCAGTATATCAAGTGGATGGAATGGAATGAATGAATACACATGGCTTATATAAATAAAAGACTGGCACAAGAACACTTATACACACAAGTAGTTTGAGCCTCCCTTAAGGATTTCTGCATGTTTTCTGCCACTGATATTTATAATACTTCTTAAATCATGACACATCTAAAAAAAAAAGCTGAAATATACTGAAGGGAACCAGAAGTACAAGATTCCTGCTTCTGTCTGTTATCAGTGAACTGAAACTAGGACTGTCTTTGAGGTCCTGCTCCATCTTTCAACCTGCTTGACAAAAATGTTCACAAACACTTTGTGATAGGAGCTTTTTCGGGTGATGCTGTCTTCAAAAATCCGCCAGTGAGAGGCCTTGGCTCCATTCTAGCTCTTCTTTTAAGTGGCAAGTAATCATCTGAAATAAAGAAAGAGAATCTGCACTGAGCTTTTTTTATTTGTTTGTGTTTCTTACCCCACCAGAGGTAAGAAATCTGGCCTTTGTGTAAAACGTCATCAGCTGGTCAATTCCCTGTGTAAACGCCTAAATTCACAGGACAATTAATAGTGAAGGAGCAAGAAAGATTTTGTTTCTGGCTAGCTTTGGGGAGGATACTATTATAAATGTCCACATTTATTCCTCAGAATCCAGATTGGAACACAAGTATCAATGATGAGTTGTTCTTATGTAAGTATAATTGATGCCTTGAAAGTTAATGATACAATCTTCTGCATGGCTCCTTGTTCCTCTTCCCCCTCTGCCATAAACTCCTGACCTTCTGACTAAAAATATGCAAAAGATCAGACAGAAAATAGATTAAAAATAATTCAGTTTCTTCATGATTTCTATTACATTAGCAAAGGTCTCAGGATTCTAACTGTTGGACACAGAATCACGGAATTGGACAACCTTCAAGGCCAACTTACCACAGCCAATTCGCCCTGGTCAACTCACCATGGCTGATTTGCCACAGACAACTCAACAACAGACAACTCACCATGGTCAACTTGCCATAAAAGGCTGAGGGACAATTAACAATTCCATTTAATTATTTTAAATTATTTTTAAAATTATTTTAATTTTTGCCATTCACGTTTCATTTTGTCCCTTCTTTGGCATTCCTTAATGATTCTATTCCACTATTTCTTTGATATTAGTGTAACTCTGGTCCTGCGGCAAGTTGGCTGTAGTGAATTGTCGTAGACCCACAGCAGCAACCCAGCCACCCACCCACAAAATTAACATACTACTAAAATTCTGAAAACTTAGGAAACTATAAATAGGGTTGAGGTAAATGTTTGAGAGCTCAATTCAGTTCTGGTGCCTAGCATGTTCTTAGCTTTTAAAAATGTTTGTCTATGCCAAACTCTGGCTGGAAGATTTCAGTTCTGTTATTTTGAAAAAAAAAATGAGATATGTTATATATTTGGGGGAAGGAGAGAAACAGATATTCAACTTCTCTGCTGCAGCTTTCTCCAATTTTGTTTCCCAATCCCTTCTCCTCCCCCACCCCAGTGCAGTATAATCAGGTTTGGAGGAAGACTATTTGTTCAGGATTCATCAAAACCTCATTATCAGACTTTCAACCTGTTCAAACAATGAATCTGGGGCAGTTCAGTTTGAAGCCAGAACTGAAGATCCCTTGCTTCCCTCCCTCCCTTTTCATTTTGGCAAAAGCCCCATGCACGACAGATTTTTTTTAAAAAGATCCCCCCCACTTCTTTGCTTTCACTCTGTTTCAATAAATCAATCCCAAATCAACGTCTCCACCTAAGCCTGAGAGACTGACTGGGGTTTAGCCTGTGAGCTTTTCCCTCCAGACAACAATTATGGGGAGAAACATCTGAATAAACACAGGATCATTTACTTAAAGAATTGACAGGCCTTCTACTTGAACTGCTTTAAATTATTTGACGCCATTTTTGTGTTGTTTTTTTCCCCTCATAGAAACATATAATTACAGTCATTTGCCAAGGGCTAAGGGGTGGGGGGATTAAGAGAAGCTTCAGCAGGCACATATGCATGCATACATAAACATTTCTTATCTATAGAACCATGGCATGGTTGGCAAAGGTTCCACCCCAAATAGCCACACTGTGCCTTGAAACAACTGCATTTCTTTGATCTGGTATTTCCCAAGATCCAGGCTGCTTCGAGATAGCTCTTTCTCTCTTAGATTTGGCTGGATCAGGATAGAAAACTAATCATCATCTTCTAATGACCCCATAATCCCTTGCAGAGTGGAGCCTGGACAACTGAAAGGAACTGAGTATTTACTGGCCAGATGACCTTCCTGTCACCAATGTGGAGCTATATTCAGCAGATATATTCTCATCATGTCCAGGAAGATAAATGTCTACCTCTACCTTCTCTATATCTGGATGAAAAGCTAATCCCCCTGTCCATTTCCTATGAGCCAAATTAAGTCTGGAGAAGGGAAGATACACCCTCTCCCTCCAACAGTTTCTTACTTCATTCAAACAGAAGCTAGGAGTAATTGTTCCCAGCCTCCCTCCTCCAAGGAAAAGGTGGCAATTTTGAATTGTCATCTGTCCATTGAGTCAGTGTCATTGTGCTTCTGCTTTTCCCAGACAGGAAGGGAACAATGGCTTTTTGTTTGAAGTGTTGTGGACCAAAGGAAGGTGCCTGGTAAGTAGATAGGCACAGCCTCTTCCTTCTTGGCTGGGCTGTTTTTCATTTTATTTTTACACGAGAAGACACTCTTTTCCTGCATTCATTCTTTGCAGACTTTTAAGCTGATCAAAGGAAAAGCAGTGAGTTAGAACACAAGGCAATAATTATCTGTGGCACCAATTAGGGGAGAGACAGCTTCTAGGTGCTTTGAGAATGTGTATTAAAGAATGTATCTGAATGCCTTTAGTGTGTCCTTGGCTCACCACTCAGGGACCCCCAACCTACTTTCAAGCACTGGGCTTGAAAGTATCAGTGGTGGGATTCAAAAAAATTTACTACCTGTTCTGTGGGCGTGACTTGGTGGGCATGGCAGGGGAAGGTTACTGCACCATTCCCTCCCCACCCCACTAACCTGCTTTCCAGCTCTGTTCTGCTGTGCAGGGCAACAAAAGAAGACCCACCCTATCAACTGGGATTAAGGAGGCAGAGAATAGATGGAGGTGGGGCCAGTGAAAGGTGGTATTTGCCGGTTCTCCAAACTACTCAACATTTCTGCTACTGGTTCTCCAGAACTGGTCAGAACCTGTTGAATACCACCTCTGGTGTGTGTGTGTGTGTGTGTGTGTGTGTGTGTGTGTTGTGGTGTGGTGTGGTAATAAAGAGTAATGGCTGAGTTACTTTTCACACCCTGCCATTCAGTTGTGGATTAAGTATTTACCCCAGAAACTTCATGGGGAAGGAGGAGCCCAGTTCAGTATTGTAAGAGACATCCAGTGTTGCCTTTTGGGAACTAAACGTGTTGCAGGTGGATATCATCCCCAACCAGCATTTAAGAATCAGACATAACTTTGCTGGCTTGGGATGAGAATTTTAGGCTGCTAAATTCTTACCATACTAAATCTTTGGGAAGATGGAGATTGAGGGTATCAGGAAAAGATGATCATCATCACAAAGGTATCCCGTATTCACCTCACCTTTCCGCCAATCGCTCTCTCATAGTCCAGCTCCTTCGCAGGGTTGATGTAAGAGAAAATGGGAAGAGGAAGCTCAGTCCCAAGTTTCTAAATAACATGTGGGATATAAATCTGACCGATCCGCAAACATAATAATTGCACATGATAGTAAAAGGAGAATATTTGGATTGAATGAGGTGGTTGGTCTTTGACAGAGGTCTCCAACTTGGCAACTTTAAGACTTGTGGACTTCAACTCTCAGAATTCTCCAGCCAGCATCTGGGAGTTGAAGTCCACAAGTCTTAAAGTTGCCAAGTTTGGGGGGCCCTGGTTTATGATCTCAAGAGAGGCACAACATGAAGATGTACATAGGTGGTGATGGCTGCTGGTCATTTTTTGAATGTGAGGACTGTAGCCATTGAAAAGAAGCCACAATTTTGATTCCTGCAGTTCTGATTGCCAATTGTTGGTGACCCTTGCTTTCCCAGGCTTTCATCCCCCTTAGAAACCAAATGGAAAATAGCACAGCAAGGTTGTTGTGTCTCCAGCAAAGTTTTTCAGATTAAGCCAGGTGAAGAATTTGAAGGCCAAGAAAAGATTTCCAGATCATTCCAAAATGATCAATTTTGGTTGTTCCAAAATTAACAACCACAACAGCAAAGGATTCCAACTTTTTCTCCTTTGCTTGTCCCTTTTTTCCTAGTTGGACTTAAATTCTATCTCAGCAGTTTGGCACCACACAAACCCTACAGCCCAGCTTATGTTTAGGAATGGATCTAGACTCTGTTATGTCCAGTTCTTCCCATCTCTAAAATTTAAAGTTTAAAATTTAAGCTTACTCAACCAAAAAACCAAAAAGAAGTCTTATAGGTCAGGGACTTTATTCTATAGACTAGCTGATTTGGTATAGGTTAGTAGAGAACAAACTATTGTGTCTTTTTCAATAAACCACAGTTAAGTGCAATTATTTGAGCCAGTATTAGGATACTGGAAGAAAAACTCTTCTTAAATCAACATCTAAACCTTGGTTTGCTCTGAAAATTCATTCCTAGAGATCTTTAAAAGCTAAAAAAAACCTCAAGTACTGTACTTTATCTAAACTAGTCCCCTGCATATATGTCTGCATATAATTGTAATGTAAGTAAGTCCCCCCAGATGATTTCAAATGATATTGTGAATATCCTTAAAGCACAATCTTACATTTAAGTAACTTGGCAAGTTTTATGATAGTCCATTAACTTGTTCATTTAATAACTATTGTTAAGATATGATCAAATGCTAAAACGGTGGAGTGTTTCCATCAGCTTCCAGGGTTGTATATATTTCAATGGACCAAGGCTAGAGGGTTTCACTCCCAACACTTTACTGTTCCAAAACTGGACTTTGGGTATGCAAGGGTTTTTAAGCCGAGGCTAGGTCCAATTTTTCCCATTCTGGCAAAAGAAAATCTCTGTTCCCCAGACTTTGAGTGTAAATGATACACCATAGAGTTCCTGCCTGCTGGATTGGGAATGCTTTCTATCTAATTGTTCGCATTCAATGCTGGTTTCAGGCTGGTTCAGTCAATCCAGTTTCCTGGGCTGGCAGGAATAACACAGTAAATCTAATTTGGCCACAAGAACTGGATTTGCGGAACACAAGGCTATAAACTCCTAATTCCTACAGAGGAATTATTGAGTCTGTCATCAGCATTACTATAACTGTCTGGTTTGGCTCTGCAACCAACAAGACAGACCCAGACTTCAGAGGATAATTAGGACTGCAGAAAAAACAATTGCTACCAACCTGCCTTCCATTGAGGAACTGTGTACTGCCCAAGTCAAAAAAGGACTTTGAAAATATCTACGGACCCCTCACATCCTGGACATAAACTGTTTCAACTCCTTCCCTCAATACGATACCATAGAGCACTGCACACCAGAACAACTAGACAAAAGAACAGTTTTTTTCCCAAACGCCATCACTCTGCTAAACAAATAATTCCCTCAATACTGTCAAATTATTTACTAAGACTATATTACTATTATTCTTGTCATCTTTCCTATTACCTATCTCTTCCCACTTATGACTATAACAATGTTGCTTATATCTTTACCATTTATGTTGTTTTGTTTCCTAGTATGTTTTTATTGCTTATTAGTAACCTATGACTATCACTAAGAGTTGTATCTTATGATTCTTGATGAATGTATTTTATTTTTGATTTATGTACACTGAGAGCATAGGCACCAAAGACAAATTCTTTGTGTGTCCAATCACACTTGGCCAATAAAGAATTCTATTCTATTTTCGACCAGGGTTCTCCAACCCTGGCAACTTAAAACTTGTGGACTCCAACTCCCAAGCCAGATGGCTGAGGAACTCTGGGAGTTGAAATCCACAAGTCTTCAAGTTGCCAAGTTTGGAGACCCCTGTTAAGTAACCTGTCTGGCAGCCTATTGCGTAAAAGAAGCAGCGCTTGCTTCCTGGAGAGTGCGCAGGAACGTGTCATCCAAGGACGAGCATCTTGCCGGTCGTTGGGCTAAGTAACCACGGGAAAGACATCATTCGGAAACCCACGCAAATGGCACGATGACGTCACGAGATGCATGACATCATTCGTCTCCTCCGCGGCAGACGCCCCCTACCGGCGGCCGGGTGCTTCCAACGGGCAGTCTGCGCCTACCGGACCTCGGAGGCGCCAGGTTTTCTTGCCTTCCCTTTTCCCGCTTCACCCACAAATCTGAGAGGAGTAGCGTTGTAGCCGCCGCTCCCTTAAAAGTCGTGGGAGTTATTGTCAAATGTTAAAGGGACCCGGTGCTCTCCAACGGCGTTTAACTATGACTTCCATTCAATCCCAAGGGTCTTGCCTTCAGCTTGGAAAAGACTGGAAAGGATAAGTTGGCATTGATGTTTCTTCTTCCTACAGGAGAACATTAGAAAAGTCACGATGTACTAGTTGGGGGGGGGGAGAAATCACAGAGAGAGAAGAAGAGAGAGGGAGGGAGGGTGAGAGAGGGAGAGGGAGGGAGAGGGAGAGAATGCCATATCAATGAAGCCTTGCCTTGTTTTGCTTAAGATCCAAGAGCAGAATAGAAACATTTGTCCAACTGTTTTGTAACAAGCCTTTTTGTGAATATGTTCTATTGGGAGTTCCCCTTCTCTACTCCCTCCCCCCCTTTTTTTCTTTTATAAAAAGGCACCTTGCTGGAAAAATCTATTGCTTTCAACCGGATCCCTGCAACGCTTTTAATTCCCTGCGGGGTCTCGTTCCAGAGGGCTTTCGACTACAAGCAGCTGATGGTTTTGAAGTTCAGAACATGCCTCCGCATCCCCACCCCGCACCACCTAAAGATGAACTGAAAAATACCTGCCAACTTTGTCTCATTTTTCCACCAGGAATTTTTTTAAAAAAATCCCAAATATTCCCATTCAGTTGTTGTTGTTGTTGTTGTTTTTAAAGTTCAGTACAGATCTCACACTTCCTACTGCCTGTATGTTTCCCTCCCATAATCTAATTTAATTTAAAGCAGACGCTGAACCTGTCCAGTCGTTTTGTCATTTGAAGGGCTCTCGTGCTCTGGCGGTCCAAGTCAAGCGCCTGCCTGTTCCACACTGCCCTGGTTTTGTGTGTTGTGTGGTGTGCGTCTACGGACTCCGGTGTGTGAGGATTGAAGAGCGTCTTCCGAACTCTCCAGACTCCAAGTCCCATCGTTCTGTTCGGAATCTGCATCAAGGGGACTGCCGCCTAACAGGTCGGAGAGGGAAGCCGGGAAGATAAAACTGGAGCGAAGGCACTTTCCCGATTTACTACAACGATGTTCAGAACCGGCTAAAACCGTGAAAAAGAACAAGCCGAAGTAGTATGTATGGCCAAGTAGTATGTCTGGCTTCAACTTATTTAACCTCTTGGGAGGGGTGGGTAGGGGGAGAGAGAAGCAGAGGGCTTCCTTTTCAGGCGGGAGGGAGGGGAGGTTATTGGTAAGTATTTGACAGCCGAATAGCCCATCAATAAAACTCCAAAAAGAACAAACGTTTCTAAATTGACCAACCTTTCCTGACACTCACGGCGGATTCCAGGAAGAAAAAAGAGTGAGTGCCCTTCTATTCTCCTTACTAAATTCTACCCTACTTTCCAATAAAAGTAATCCCAAAGCAGGGATTACTTACCTCTGAGGAGACTTTCGTAGGATTGCGCTGTTCGTCTCTCTCCGTGAAACCGAATCAAATTCCTAATTCTGCCGGCCCGCCCCCATTGGTTCCACCGGGAGATGAATAGAAGGCACCCAAAGCTCCGTTTGGGTAGCTCTTTTCCAGCACCTTCCAATTGGTGCTCTGCCCTCCCGAGAAGTGGAACTACGACTCCCATTAGCCTGCTTGCATGGAGATGATGGGAGTAGTAAGCCAAGGCAACTAAGCGCCCCCCCCTCCCCGAATTAAAGGCTCCCTTTTCCAGGCGTGGCGACAGCTATGATGCGTCGCTTTCCGTCTACCTCTCCCCCACTCCCGTTCTCCAAAACGGGGATGTTCTTAAGATTCCCCCGGCCTGTAGCTTCGGAAGTTTAAACAATGAATCCCGGTTCGGATGAGGGTTCCTTCTGGTGCAGGGGNCCCGGCCTGTAGCTTCGGAAGTTTAAACAATGAATCCCGGTTCGGATGAGGGTTCCTTCTGGTGCAGGGGGCGGTCGGGGTGGGGGGTGAGTGGGCAAATATTTCCCTGCAGATTCAACATCGAAACGCCACCCGGTTCTTACCCGCTTCAAATTGAAGAACCCAGTTTTTTCTAAGTTATTCCGAACCATGTTTCAGCGGGGGGGGGGGGATGAGGTGGAGAGAACACACACACACACACACACCCGTTTTTTTTCCAAACATCCCAGCCAAATGCCCGCTCCAGGCGTTGCCATCCGATTCCTGGGCATCCAAATCCAAATCGGTGGGCCGATTCAGCAGCCCACCAATTGAAGAACCGGGTCCTTCTGAAGGAGCGTCACACAAGGTCCCAATTCAAAGAAAAGGGTTGCTTGTTGTTCTTGTTGTTGGGTTAGCCCATTGGTCTTCAAACTTGACATCTTTAAGACTTGTCGACTTCGGCTCCCAGAACTCCTGAGCTAACATGACCAGAGGAGGAATTCTGGGAGTTGAAGTCCACAAGTCTTAAAGATGTCAAGTTTGAAGACCAATGGGTTAGCCGGAAAACACACACTGGCAGGCCTGGAATGGGAGTGAGGAGCTTTTCTCTCACCTCAAGTTGGGACTGAAGAAATCTCTGTGTTTTGAAAATGTGTTTGCCACTTCTCTATTACAAAGGGAAACAAGGCAACTAAGAAATGCTTTGGGGTTTAAGTGCCTCGGAATGGAAGACCCCCTTCCCTCTTCTTTTCTCTGCTTGCAGAAGAACGTGGGAGGAACCTGGTGGCCAATGCCTTTTAGTAAGTTCCCTGCTCTTTTAATAACAACCACGGCAACCTCAGGTAAATAATAATAATACTGCTTTCTAAAGCCCAAAGGAGGGCATGCCGAGAATGGATAATAACCCTAGCTGAAAATTCCCTATCTAATTCGATAGTTAGTGCTAGGCAAAAGCTAGCCTTCGTAAATAATATACAAAGTAAGAAACCTAATCCAGCCAGCTAGAATGTTTAATTCATCATTATGCGAACTAATTGGAAGGTGATTATATGGTAATTGCTCATTAGTGGTGTATATTTATCGCTGTACCTTATGTCAAGGCCATGGGAATTGTGTAGAGTCTGTTCTCTCATTTCAAGATCAGTTTCAGGAGGCGGCTGGATCAAGTGCCCCCCCCCCCCCNCCCCCCCCACCCTCCCAACCGGCCATCATCTTGACGTCAGGTCCAGCCAAGTGCAATAGAGAGCTGAGCTATAAATATTAGCAGGCTTCCCTTTTCTGGGAGGGGAAGAAACACAAGGAGGGCTGCATGTGGGAATGGTCATCACAGGAGGAGGAGGAAGAAGAAGTAGAAGAGGAAGTAGAAGCGGAGGAGGAGATAGTAGAGGAGGAGGTAATAATAGAGGAGGAGGTGGGGGAGGTGGGGGGAAATGGAGGAGGAGGAGGAGAGAAAGTGGAAGAGGAAGTAGAAGAGAAGGAGATAGTAGAGGAGGAGGTAGTAGTAGAGGAGGGGGGAGAAAGTAGAGGAGGAGGAGGAGGAAAGGAAGTGGAAGAGGAAGTAGAAGAGGAGGAGGAAGTAGTAGAAGAGGAGGTAATAGTAGAAGAGGTGGGAGAGGAAGTAGAGAAGGAGGTAGAAGAGGAGGAGGAGGAAGAGGAGGAGGAGGAGGAGATGATCCCCACGGTAACTGCTTCACCAAAGGCAT
Organism: Laticauda laticaudata; assembly: GCA_004320025.1. Taxonomy (NCBI): domain Eukaryota; kingdom Metazoa; phylum Chordata; class Lepidosauria; order Squamata; family Elapidae; genus Laticauda; species Laticauda laticaudata. The sequence continues at coordinate 39,166 of BHFT01014443.1, read as the reverse complement.
TTTAGGGGAAGGGAGGAAGAAGGGGAAAATTTCAAAACACCAGCCAGGCATTGCTGGTCTACTCTTTCCCCAACCACTGCAGCAGATTAGGGATATATGCATGAAGCTAGTCTGCCTAATGTTCATGAGGCACCAGGAAATTAGGGTGCAGTTTATTTGATATTTTGAACAATATTTAAAGTGAGGTTGGGAGAGAAGAAAATGCCTGAGGGATGGGGGGGACAGTGACCAGGTATGGTGGGATGGGGGTCTCTTGCTCGCCTTGAAGCACGAGATGCCTTCACGAGGCAAAAACTGTGAATGCTCCAGGGACGTAATCCACTTTTTGACAAGGATAAGGATAAATCCAGGTGAGTGGAGAAAGATCCACTCTGGGAGAGGTTAGGTTCCCATCACTGGATGAGGCCGGAGTCTGCCCTATTTATAACACTTTTTGTGGAGTCTTTGGACCTTGTAGTTGAGCCTGAGAAATGGCGAAATGCTGAAAGGGTTCAGTGATGGGAAGAAGCTGAGCCCGGCCACGGCTGGTTTTTCCTTAATTGAGGGTACAGGGTAAGGTGTCTTTTCCAAGGGATTCCTTCAGCTGCACATCTGTGGTAGATACACTGCCTGAGATGCCCAAAGAGCCTCTGAGAGCTTGGAAAAGAAAAGGCTTTTATGAGCTCCAAGGTCAATCAGGCACCTGCCAGCAGATTAAATTACGCATCAAATGACAGCCTCCTGACACTCTTCCCTCCCCAAGAAAGGGTAGATTTTTCCAAGGTAGAGGGCAGGACCCAAGTAAGGGGAACATCCTCGTTTTGAATAACAAAGCCTGGATGCATCTTTTTTACACCTTTTCCCTCTTTACTGTCATTTCCCCTCCCAGTTAGGCAGTTCGCTTCTTTAAAGACGAAAATCCCTCCCGCTCTTGTAAACTTATTATTTTTACACAGCAACTATGTTCACAACCTGCTTAACCAGGTCAAGTTAAGACCCAGTGGCTGATTAATAATAATAATAATATAAACCAGATGGTCAGATTGGGTTTGGCATTTTTGTCTACCTATCAAGTCCTTATGAAGGACCTGGGATTGGCAAATCTGGATGATTGGTGGTGGTACAGATAGCGCCAAAGGATGGAAGCTGTTCCAAGTAAAGCTGCCTTTTGCAATTGACTGACATCAATTGATTCAAATTTGTCAATGCCTATGGTGCTCAAGTGGTGCTCCAGTTGTTTTGGGACTGCACCTAACACACCTATTAGTATTGGTACTACCCTTGTTTGCCTTTGCCATAGTTGTTCTATTTCTATTTGTAGGTCTTTGTATTTTGTTATCTTCTCCAATTCTTTCTCACCTATTCTGCTGTCTCCAGGCACTGCCACATCCACTGTCCAGACTATTATTATTATTATTATTATTATTATTATTATTATTATTATTATTATTATTATTATTATTGTTGTTGTTGTTGTTGTTGTTGTTGTTGTTGTTGTTGTTAACAACCAATGACCATTCAAGTAGGCTTTTTTCAGGGAGTTGAAAGGTGTATGAATCTATCTCCTTTCCATCATCAAATGTCAAACCCAGAAAATAGATTAATTTAATAACCAGATTAATCTGGCACATGAGAACCCAGCCTTCCCGTCTTCATGAATTTCCCTAAAAACAGGTTCAAAAGAAATCTGAAGAAAACTGCTTTTGGCCTGTATTCTCTGAGAATGCAGGCAATCCTTACCCAAAATGGTTTTAAATTGAGTAACTAAGTAGAATTTCCCTAGTTTGGCCTTCTACTCTTCAGTAGACATCCACAGGGTCCTGCTGTTATATTTTCACCACAAAGGGGAAGGCCTTAAGATGCCTAACAATATTATCAGCCTGATTTCAAGACTTTGGAGCATTTTATTCCTGCTGTGACAATCCTCTTACTTGCTTGAGTTTACAGGGATCCAGTCTTCCAAAAGGATAAATGCTAATTTCTCGAACCTTATTTACTTGCAAGCTGGCCCTGTATCCCTTTTCTCCCCCAACTTCTTCCCTTCCTCCCCCTCCAACCCCCCCCAACCTCCAAAATGAAATGAGCAGAAGAGAGAATGCAGGGAAGCTGAATTTTGAGTCAATTTACAGTAATCTTTCCTAATTGTGGGGCCTTTCAAGGACTTGGGCTAAAGTTTCCCAATGTTTCAAGCCAGGGGGACCTCATCTTCTGAATCAGCGGCTCTTGGGTTTTGATTTGGACTTGGAAAAAGCTTTTCCGACCTCAGTCCACTGATTTGAAAGAAGTAAAGAAGTTCAGGTGGAATTGTGGCTGCCATTCTCCAGGCCAGTGGTCTCCAACCTTGGCAAGGTTAAACTTGGAGCACTTCAACACCCAGAATTCCCCAGCCAGCAAAGCAAAGCAGGCTGGGGAATTCTGGGAGTTGAAGTCCTCCAGGCTTAACCTTGCCAAGGTTGGAGTCTCCTGCTCCAGATTATCCATTCACACCAAAGCCAAGGAGGAAAGGAATGACTGGTCCACTCCAGCACCAGACGATTGTCTGGAAGGAGAACTCCATTCATCTCACGGGACCAGACTTCCTGGAGCTTTGACTATTTGGAAGAGAGCGAGACCCTCTTAGTGGGGATTTGGTCCTGAACAAACGAAAAGCAAAAAATAAAATAAAATAAAATTGTTCATTGGAAATATAGCTGAAAAGGGGGAAAAGAGAGGTCTTACTAAGCATCTCCCTTCAAACTTAAGTGGCGTCTAAGTTTCCCCTGACCCGAGCACGATCACAAAAAGCCTTTAAAAAAAAAAATTTTTTTTTTCAAAGTCAAAGCACCGCTGATCAATTCGGGGGTCTCGCTTCCAACGCTGCTCCCACCCCCACCCCCACGGCTGTCAGCGTCCCATCAAGCCAAGCCGCATCCCCGGCTTAAGGTTACCGTTCGGGGTGACTAAGTCCTCTAAACTGCGGCGTCCGAGGCCCGGCGAGGCTCTCTGGAGGAGTAAATCAATGGAGACCTTCTCATCCCCGCCAGCGAAAGAGAAGCAGACGTTTGGGCCGGCCCAGGCGGCCAACTCAGGGGTGAGTTGCGCGCTGCTTCTCTGTCCCTTCGGCAGGGCCGGGGTTCAGCAAGCGTAGAAGGCACGGATCACCAACGCCTGCAGTGGCGGATCAAGGCTCGCCGGTGCCCCAAGCACTAACGAATCTTGGTGCCTTCCTCCTCCTTTGTACATACAAGGGGTGTTTTTTTTTTTTCCTGTTTTTGTTTTGTGTTATTTTTTTTTTACAAATCTTCCCTGGGTTGTTGTTTTTTTTTCCTTTCTTTCTTTCTTTCTTTCTCAACTTTGTGATGCTCCCTTCGGGCCCGATGCCCCAAGCAGGTGCTTCATCTGCTTCAGCGGTTAATACACCGCACTTGAATGCCCGACAAAAGCAATGGGACTGTATCTGCTCTCTCGCGACAAGTTTCCTGCGCCCTTGGACGCTCCGTTTTTCTTTGGAAGGAGAGCTCCGTCGGCGAAAAACGGGCTAAGTATTGAGAAAGTCAAGCTAAGCGTTGGGAAAGTCTCGTTTTACACCCGATGGAGGAGAATCCAGACCCAACGCGCTAACCAAACACCGGCATAACTGTGGAAGGGGAAGAAACTGCAATGGCGACGATGGTAATGATTCGATGTAGGACTCTTCACAGCAAGTCGAGCGATCGAGGCAAACCTCTCTTGCCTAAATTGGCCTCCCTCCACCGTTTTAGGAGACAGGCCTCTCGCACTTCAGCAAGAGACGACGGGGTATTCCGATCGCGTTGTCGTACAAAAGCCAGGCCCTAGAGCTTTATTTCTCAGGAAATCCGTTTCCCCGAGTTTCATGACTCTACTCCTGAGTTCGGCTGCAGCCTAATGTTCGAATTTGGCTAATCTCAGCCGCTAATCTTTGTCCATATTTCAAAGCCTGCCTAGAGGCAGCCTCAGTCTCAGTACTCAGCCTCGGTCCCCAAACTTGGCAACTTTAAGACTTGTGGACTTCAACTCCCAGGATTCTCCAGCCAGCCTAGCCTTAAAGTTGCCAAGTTTGGAATAGATATACGAAATTTCTAGTAGGCTGAGAATGGTACGGTCACAAAGAAATCTCTCTCTCTCTCTCTCTCTCTCACACACACACACACACATACTAATATTAAAGGGGCTCGACCGANAGAAATCTCTCTCTCTCTCTCTCTCTCTCACACACACACACACATACTAATATTAAAGGGGCTCGACCGAGTCCGACTCGGACGTGACTTCTCAAAGTTTCCATTGAAGTTCCCACCGCGTTTTCGAGACGCAGTTTATATTGCCCACCTCATTTTTTAAGGACAAGGTGGGAAGCCGGGAGTGGTCCTGACTGCTTTAGGCACATTGACTTGGAATTTCGGTTTGTTTGTTTATTTCTTTGTTTTTTGAAAGACGGAAATGTTGCTTCTAAAGAAGCCTCGGTTTACAACCCGTGGGAAAAATGACAGAGAGACCTGGGCAAATTCTCCTCCTGAAGACTCAGAATTAAGGTCCTTGGAGTGGACCCCAAGGGGACTGAGCTTTGATCAGTGTGAATGTTGGACTGGGAGGCTTTCGATGTCTGGTACGGGATCTGAGAAGTGTCAGAACCGAGGTAAGATTCCAAGAACCAGATCGAAACAACGTAACTGTACTAAGGCAATCGGGGCGGTGGGTAAATGATTGGCAACGCTCTGCGCATGCGGGGGAAGCAGACAGACACGGGGGGGGGGAGGGGGGAGAGAGAGAACTTTTTAACTTCCTTCCATCAGTTTTCCGTTCCGGCCACCGGACGGTTATGTTAGTTACGATCACCCGATGCAGAGGCTAACCTCCTAACCCGGGTTCTTCAAATAGCATAAAGGAAAGGGTTTCTCCTGGTATTAAATTTTCCAGGGTATTTTCCTTACAAGGAAGTCCCGTTTAAAACTGAAGGCGGTGCGCTGGGGCATGACCAACTACGCCGCCGTTGTATACCACGTTTACAGTGTCACACATCCACACCACACACACACACCACACAGAGACCCACGCACACAGCGGAAGTCTACTGGCCTTGCTGGATGGACCAGAGCGAGGTTAGCCCAAACTACATGAGCACCTCTCTAGTCGGTTAGGTACTGCTGGGAAGAGGCGTAGCGAACTGGGCTTCCCGCTGAGGAGCACCCAAGCACCTGCTCTGTAACCGGAGGGGGGGGGCATCCCGAGCAGGAGTTTTACCCGTCCCTTGGGGAAAGAACGGAGCGGGCTCGGGCCAAACTTCGCAATAAATGGGCCCGACTAAGCAAGCTGCGGCCTGACCGTTCGTCAGGCGGGAAGAAGTCGCTGAGAAGCGAATCCGTCCACCCGCCCATAAGGGTGGTGCAAGTTTCTCTCTCTTCGCCAAAGGGTTTATATTTCAGCCTTTCCCAACTGTAGGGAGGTAGGTCTCTCTAAATTGGTGGGCTTTATACACTTCCGGAGGGACCCCGAACGGAACGCTCTTCGACACCGTTAAAAGGATAAGACAGATCAAGGCCCCGTTGCGAAAGAACACCCGGAAACCGGTGTCAACGCGTAGCTGAATGCGGTGTAACGCGCCCCACAGCTCCTGTTCTACCTGGAAACGGCTTCTCCGAAGGTGCGGGAGCTACTTCCGTTCAAAAAAAAGGAAAAAGAAAAAAAAGCAGCTGCTCCCTTTCAAGGAGGGGAGGGAAGAAGGAATGAGAGAGAAAGAGAGAGAGAAGGAGAGAAAGAAAGAGAAAGAGAAAAAAGCAAGTGAGAAATAGAAAGAAGGAAAAGAAAAAGAAGGAAGGAGAGAGAGAGAGAGAGAGAGAGAGAGAGAAGGAAAGAGAGAGAAAGCAAGAGAGAAAGAACGAAAAGAAAAAAGATGAGAGCGGGGGATAAGAGAGGAACGCAGAAGACTCGGGGAGGTTTGGAGCCCGTTTCGCGCTCTCGGCGGGCCTTTCGCCGGCGGAAGGTGGCGTTGGAGCGCGGGAGCGCAAGCGAGAGACCGGAGCCGGGGAGAAGCAGGTTTGCTTTCTGGAACTCAGAAGGGAGCTGCGCAGGAAAGCCTTTCCTCCCCACTGCAGACGCGAACCCGACTTCTTCAAAGAGCCTCTCAAGAACAGTGTTTCTGGGTGAGGAGGCGCCGTGCCAACGCCTCGGCCTTGTCCTCTACCTGCTGCTCCCAACCTCGCCCTCCGCGCCTTTCAGTCTCGGGAAGGAGCCTGTCCCGGCCGGGAAGGAGGCTTCTTTGCGGGGGCGCAAAATTCCAGCTTTCCGAGCGCCGCCAGTACCACCACCACCAGCAGCAGCAGCAGCAGCAGCAGCCTGCGTAATCCGGGCCCGCTTTGAAAGAGATGAATTAATAAAGTAAATGAGGACTTCATAATTTCGAGGGTCCTGCTTTTTTTTTTTTTTTTTGATT